>JASAND010012227.1:0-20498 GCA_030248195.1 Trissonchulus latispiculum
TAATTAACTCTAACTAAGCTTGTAGGTGCCCCTCCATTGTGCTAGTAATAGGATAATTTTAAGCTTTTCCTCTTGTAAGGACGATTGGATACTCAATTGGAGCTGGCAACTCTGATTTTAACAATCATACAATTACAATTAATTATGGCTTGGACACAATATCAAAACTAAAACTTAACACAGGCAGGATTTTTTTAGATTCTTTTTAGATTTTTGTGTAGAAACTTCTTTTGGAACGATGACCAATTAGAAACTAGCTTTTTAACCACTTTTGAGCACAGGATCTAAGTCATTCCATTACAGATATCTTTGACGTTTGAGTGTACTTTCTCGCTAGTTTTTAATTTCACATATAGCGTAACCATAGACATTTAGCTGAAATCCTTTCGGACCTAATAGGTGAACATTAACTACACTGGCGTTTATCTTCTCAGTTGTGGTGGAATTAAACCGCTGTATCTGAAGCTGTGTCTAAAGTACTTCAGTGGTCGTAACCCTAAAGTATTGGCAGCTTTCTGGCTGATGCAGAAAAACCCTGCCCCGGAATCTAGAAAGAGCTGAAGTTGGTAGTATATAGTGGTTGTATTTGTATTAGCGGTGCATGAAAAGGATGACATAATAATACTATCCTTTCGTTTGTAGTATCTAAGTGAACTTGTTGTACATCGTGCTCTGATGGAGTAGAACTTTCTGTGGTAAGTGGTGTTATATCGATTTGTGTCACTAAATGTTGGTTGTTTCTTTCGTGTTCTGGTTTGGCTGATTAATTACGACACAGTGCTGAGCTTTTTGTAGAGTTTTTACAGTAGTAGTAAGTGATTTTGCATGCCTGCACATTTTGACCATATGCCCAGTACCAAGGCACTTGTAGCAATTTTTTCCTTGTAGAGCTATCTGTGCACGATGATTTACATTGTCAACCTTCTTGCATGTGTCGCTATAGTGGCCCTGTTCTTTACAAGAAATACAGGCAAATTTGTAGGCAGCGGTGGTAAACTTCTGTGGATGTGTAGGCTGTAGAAATGTAACAATAGATGAAGGAGATTCTGTATTGGTAAATTCATCACAGTTTCTTGAATTTACTGGTCTTGCTAACCTTTTATACTGGTTGTTTTATACTTTTTTGGTATTTCAAAATCTGTTCCAAAGAGGAGAGAAATTCATTGCATGACCAGTTAGTGACATTGTCATTTTTTTGAGCACCGCTATCTGTGATGCATTTCTGGAGAGGTGTCTTGGTAGTTTTCCAACAGTAGAGGAACATAAGTATCTGGAATATTGCCTTCTACTCCTAGCCGCACAGAGATATTGAGAGAGCTCTAATTTCATCGACGAATTTCTCTAAATTCGATAAATTGTTTTTATGTTTATAAAGCCTTCGAGGTGTCGGTTTTTATATCGTCGACATTGACATCACTATACGCCTTTTTTAGAGTTTTAGAGGAGTGAGGCAACCAGCGGCGAAACCAATTTTCATTACCAATTCTTTATTTTTTAAAATTATTTTTAAAAAACTGTATTCCATACTGAACCACTGATGAGCCGCCCAGTGTGTGGATATGGTCTGGTTACGGTCGCATGCACTATTAACTTAGTCTATTGTCTTCATCACTTATATATATATATATATATATGCCTGTTTATACCCTATGTAAATATTTAGCAGCATTATTTTTGTCATGCATTTTGTGTTCACTCGACTGTTATTTCATTTTGTTTACGTGGCAGTATGTTTGAATTTTTCTCAGCTTGATTTTTTGTTATTCCTTGTTTTTGGATCCTAGGTTGTTTATTTTACTTACATTCAGATTTCTGCACGTATATTATGTTTCGAGTTGTTGTTGAAGTTAGTAGAGGGAAATCTGCGGACTTACCTTCTGGAACGTTTTCCTTTTTCAATAGCATATGCGTATTTTTCACCTTGAAGGTGAATAATCCTTTAATTTTATCAAGGCCGAACCTGTTAGGCATTGCAGTAATTAGTCAAGTTACTGCTTGTTTTGGAGGTCGGTTTGACAATTTATGTTAACATCAAGGCATTCCCTGAAGTTTGCCCAGTTCACTCTGGCATTCCCTGAAGTTTGCCCAGTTCACTCTATCTCCACAAAACGTAGGTAACTTAAGCTTAGGAAGAGCACTCGTTTTTAAGTGACTAGTACCTCTTATGAAATCTGGAGTTTCTGTTCATCAGACCGCCTTGTAGATTAATGACTTCAATGATTTGAGGTGTTGGCTAAGGCTGGCCGTTGGATTAGCAGCCTAATATTTCCCATGTCATCTCTTCTTTGTACTTATAATCGTTCCAAATCTTCCCGTAGCCTCCGGTCTTCTTCTTGACTTACTGCTTCTTGAGACTGAAGCAAGAGGAGCATAGCTTGCATAGGACATGAAAGTAGAGGAAACGTAGTGGTGGGAGGGGAGAGGCAGGATCGGGATAATTGGCAGAGGAAGTAGATTGGTGAAGAGTGGGCGGGGGTGGGTCAGCGAGAACCTGGGTCAGCTGTTGGGTAGCTGGACTGCTAGGTTGGAATGAAGGAGTAGTAGGAATAGTAGTATCTGTCAGTAGATGTAGTAGTGGCACATTGAACTGATGATTGGTTCATAAGATTGATCCGCAAAGAAGGCGGATCACAATAGAATCTGCTCAAACGGTCTTCTCGTGAAAAGACAGCGTCCAAGAGAAGATGTTGTGGCAGGGTCAAGGGGGAACTGTGGGCACAGTTCCAATTAAATGGAGTGTCAAGAGTCAAGAGTTCTCAACGCTTCGTACAGAGTGTCCAGTAAGGAACCAGTAGACTGGCCATTTATGCACCGAATGCACCACCAACCACCATTTGGGGCATAAGTCACGCTGAATAGATTCCGGTAGGTTGTTGTTGCAAACAGCACATGGCATATTGTATATGCTTGAATATTTTGAAGCAGTTAATTTCAGAACTGGAGCATAATATATGTGAAGGCAGGATTTGAACCTGGCCTGGATCTGAGGTTGAATTGAGTCTAATGGGATTCTGAGTTAGCTAGAATGTACTGAAATCAACTGTCTGAGTTCTATTTGTTTGACTGTTGTTTTTGAGATAATTCAGTAGCTATGTCTGTACAGCTTTTGTGACAATTTAGTTTGATATTTCTGATCGTATTTGCCCATATTTGTGGCAATTCAGTCTTGATATTCTTGTTTGCGCATTTTGGGTCTTTGTTGCTAAATGGATCTTTGTTTGGGAATTGTGCGTTGAAACGAAAAGTTGAGATAAGTTGCAATTTCTAAAGGTTGATGGATTATTTTGTTTGCTGAATTTTGCCAAAATTTGGGGTTTTAGCACAGCAGGGTCCTGAGTGGGGTTAATACGTTCAAAGTTGGGAATTTCCGGAACCCCACTCAGCCCTTGAGCAAACACGCACGTGAGCACGTCACACTAAAATGACGTTTCTCTTTACACACGAATACTTACACGTGACATCAAAGAACTACAGAGGCGGACGCAAGGCCCGCCTCTCACACAATGACGCACCTGAGTGACAGGTCTTCCCCAAAACAAAACTCCGCCTAAAATTCAGTCGTGGTATTGGCAGCCCATCTGATTCGTGTGCTAACTTGCTTTCTATCTGTTTCTACGGTTGGCCGTAAGAGCCTGTGTTGTACTGTTAGGCCAGAGAGTGCCTTTGCTGAGTTTTACCTGTCTTCTACATTATCTGCTACGGGGCCTTGCCACGACTCGCTGTTCTCTTTAACTTTACCTGCGACTATTAATCCGTGCTATTTCGCCCTCTTCTGCTGTGGATCCCCCCTCTCTACCTGTCACTCAGTTTGGATCAACACGCACACACCCTTGGAATAGTAAGGTAACTGGAGGTAAAGACGGCAACTTTATAATTCAGGTGATTTTAGTTGTGAAAGGAGGAAAAAAGGACAACCTAACCTTTGAGGCTTTCAAGAGAGAGTTCTAAAACAGGTGGATTTCTGTATTCAATGAATCACTATTCGGTATCTTGCTGTTAGCATCTGTAAATTATGCTGTGCTGATTTAACTTGCCTTAACTAATCTTGCCTTTGTCTATTCGTGATTTCTTCGTAATCTCCATATTATTATGACCTGTTTGAAATTAATTAAGTAATTTGTTCCATCTTTAAATTGCTTGGCTTATCACAGTGCCAGAGCAAGACTAACTAGAGGGTAATACGGACATTAAGTCGGGAGTTCTAAGATTTCTCCTGTGACCCCTGTGTTGTGTCGTAAAGATCACTTTAGAGTCTTTTGAGTTAACAAACCCTGGGTTGTTAGTAGAAATAGGAGGCTAAACTGAGCTACGGAAGGAGTAAGTGACCCCCCAACCAGACCATTTCTTTACATATATACTGCCTGACTAGGCTTTGCTACTTATTAGTGTTACGGAAATTTCTTTACCGTACTGTTTGCACGAAAAATGATTTCACGCAGGTATCAAGCCGCCCAGAGAAGGAGGGTATCATCTGCCCTTGCCGGTCATAATGTAAAGATTTGGCTCCGCCGGGAATCGAACCACGGACCTCCCGAACTGCAATTAGGCGTACAACCACTACACCACGGAGCCAGGAGAGAAGAGCACATAACATCTATATCATTGGTGCTCTCTGTACATCTCTCCCTCGCCCCAAGCCGCACAAGAACCAAACCCAGGGAAACAGCCAGTCTAGCCTCGCCAAGACAGGTACACATGACAAGAAACTGGGGCTGGATACCAGGTTCTCCTGGCAGCCTAAATGTGGTGAGAGCTAGGAATTAAACCACGAACTCAGCACCACTTACGTAGGACTGGCGCAATGGACAATAACCGTCGACTGCGGGTGGAGATCTTTAGTTCCAGGCGGCTCCAACCCACCGACTTGCTTCGCCAAGGGGGAACAGGCAATTTTTGTTATAATTATAACTCAGTTATAATTAAGCTCCGGGCTACTCACAGAGCACTACCAAGCTAATTGGTGAGATCAAGACTAGTTAAATATAGTTAATAAAAATAAATTCAGTAGGAAAAAGGACAACTAAGCAATTTATTAGGGCGCAGACAAGGGAAATATAACAGAAAATCCCGTCTGGGCTACCCAGAGGGGGGACAAACAATTACACTGGGTTACCCACAAAATATACAATAACAAGGAAATATAAAAAGGGGTGACAGTGATACGGGAGGGGCACCAGCAATCAAAGGGGGCAAGGGAAAAATTAGCACAAATGGGAGAAGGAGGTTAGCTATCAAGAATAGAACCAGGGGAATGGGGACAACCCCGCAGAGAAGGAAGGGAGAAGAGTGGGGGTAGTTAGGAGTTAAAATCAAACAAAAAGGAAAAAGGTTATAGGTTAAATTGGGGATTAGATTAACAGGAATTAGAGAAATTTACACGGACAACGGAAAACTTACACGTGGCTCAGCAGAAATTTGAGAGAGAGGGCCCCCGACTTCGAAGACCAACCGTTCGCGACCAAGAGAAACTCACAACTGAAGAAAAGGTGACGTAAGCATTCAAGGAGAATTTTGTTATGCGTTGGGAACGGGAGGGTCTATCTTTGCTAAGCCAAAATAATTGCAATGTTAAGTTTACGCTCACAAATAAGAAAATTAAAGGTTTTGTACAATTTTTGGAATATGAGCATAAAGTTAGCACTGCACATTATTTAAAGGGGTTTTTACATACAAAATAATGCACAATCATAGGCCTTCCCAACAATTATAACAACATAATATTTAAGGGGAATTTGGGGGATTTTTAGGGAATTTTAGGGAAAAACAACGAAAGTTAGAGATTAAAAGATACTTGGAAAGGGGGTGATAGCGGGGACGCTATTACCCACATTACAATAAGAGCATAATTTGACATTCATAGTATCCATTCAGTTTATTTTTTCCAATCAAACAGATTTCTCAAACTGGTCTGTTTCCAGCTGCAACAATTAAATTCTTTATTATAATTTGATACGACTGTGCGGAGACTTATCGGTTGGAACCCAAATCCATTCTGCAAACGTTCAATGAAGTAAAAATTTACCTAACTGATTGGCTTATTTCAATGGCTGCCTTTGTCGTGTCTGGAAACGTTCAGTTCTTGAGTTGGGTTAGTGGGAGCAAGTCTTTTCCGGAAACTTTGGCTGCTGCGCTGTTGGGTGTTTCACTGGGCATTGTCTTAACCAAAGTGATTTACAATTCTGTTGGTGACCGAATGTGTATTTTATTTTGTATTCGAATATTGTATTGCGAAGTTGAAGTACTGCACAGTAAAGTTCATGCTGAATTTAGTTAGTTAGTTGGCGCGTAAGTTAGGAAAGTTTAGCATCACACACCGCGTAGCATAACCTTAGGAATCTTCGAGATAAAGTCAGTCTACTCACAAATATACAAACTGTACATATCACAAATTGTACATCGCTGACCCCAAGCAAATTTGATCTGGCAAGTACATATAAGCACACTCTATGTTATCAGAGCACAAACTAGGCTTTGCTCGCTAACGGCTAACTGCCGCCGCGCCAATTAAACGCATTTCTTCAAAAAATTGGCCGCTACGCATGTGTTCTAAAGCTCGAAACAGACACAAAACTCGCTCGCGTAGAGCTTGTGTTTTCCAACTTCAACACACAAGCATAAACAGACAGACACAAAGGTCACAAACTTGGTGCACGTACTTCTAGAGTTTTTGAGCTTTAACACACTAGCATAGAGCGAGTGAGCTACCCCCGTTTCGACTGAGTACCAATTTGTGGGGGGGGAGGGGGGTGACTGGGGTCAAATTTGCGGGGGTCAGCCGTTAGCGTGAAGAGGATGTGTCAAGCTGATAAGCCAGCTGTCATACTCATATGTATTATGTACTCCTGATGGGGATGGATTGCTAGTCCATATGAGCTATGCATGAGATTAGCAAGATCAAGAAGCTCACTTAGTTTAGTCAACATGCTAAACTCTGGTATCACGCAGTCAGCATTCAGGAAACCGGAGCCGCATTTAGTTTTCACAACTTTCAACGGAGGAAGTCATAGCCCGAATTACGGTCATAGCTGCCAAAGCTGCTACGGAGGCTTCAGTGGAGTTTGTTCTGGGCGAGAAAAAGTAAGAAGAACGCCGTGATCATAGTCGGTTTACTAGAGAAGTGTCGGGATAAGCCAACAGAACAACAGAAATGAGATGATGGATCAGAAAAATTTGTAATACTTTGGCATTTCCACGATCGTCGCCGTCGGTGGTATTGACGTTCCGTTAAGGAAAAATCTCCTGGAAACGTATACTAAAAGATTGACACGTACTGAGAAACTCTTTTCCTTGCTGGTACTACCAAATTAGGAACTGTCTCAAATTGAAAATCAAATAATGCGATTTATTAAAACATTTCATTTAGCAGCTGATATACGTTTTCTTATGCATTTATTTTGTCTGCCAGTCAGTCTTTTCTACTTTTTGTTTAAAGCAAAAACTAGACTAAAAACTTGAAGCTGCTGTACAGCAGTATGAAAAAACTAGAAAAGGAAGCACCGTTATGACGTTTTCAGTTTTTAGTTAAGTCAAAAAATAAAACGTATATACGATTTCGCAAACGCTTTTTAGCTGAAAAATACGATTTATTTCGTCTTGCAATTTGAGACAGTTCCTTATTGCTCACAGATGATTGCAAAAAGCAAAAAATTAGCCGATCAGCTATCTACGAAGTCCTATTAATTAGTGATGAAATAATTTCCATTATCTGGATTATAAAATGTAAAATTTGGACAGATTGTTCAATTTTAAAGAAGTTACTTTGGTCCTGCTATAGCAAGCCAAAATGTCTGCTGCTAAGACGACGAGATTGGATAGCTGCCAACTTTGCTTAGAAATAGATATTTTTTGCTCAGGGCTGTCTAGGCACTCCTGGAGGCACTAAAATGCTGCTCTTAGTTGTCCATTTTCAGAAGGCGGACAAGAAACGCAGAAGCGAAGGTCACGGATAGAAAACATGACCCCCCACAAGCCAGACGGCGCAACAGGTCTACTATAATCGGTTTTAAAGTCTATTTAGCACACAGGCAGTGATATTCATACTCTATCATATAGAATACACATGTTAACAACTCTATTTTGCACGTTGGCAATATGCAAATTAGGTGTTTGCAGAAGGTCATTTAAGGCTGGCTAAGACGAACTGTATGAAAATTTCGAAACTCGTCAATTCCAATAATCCATGTACAACACTCTACACTGTTCAATCGCAATGATATTTGTGATTATTGCCACATGCGCAGTTCTCGATCGAAATTTTTATTGACTCGTCACTAATTCTGTTTGGCAGTTGCATTCAGTTATGGTCATGCTGTCACTGCCTTTGACTTACAGCACTAAGAAAATGGGTAAAAATCTGAACCAGCAGATTGAAATTTGAAGAAGCTTTAAGGGGGCGCTTCCACTACCGGGACCGGCTCTCCTGTATTCAATTCTCAACCAATCTCTTTCAAATTTTCAGCAACGATAGTTGGTGCTAAGTACTAGCAATTTGCTGAGTTTGAAGAGTTTAGTGCCTGGCTTGCGACTTACACAACAGGGTAATTTCAAATTTTCAAAATGGTGTCACTCATTAACGGCTAAATAAAAGTAGTTCAAATTTTGCACAAATGTATAAATGGACCTAATGCAGGGGCACTTTTTTCATTTTTTTATTTGTACAATTTTGAGTATTTTATAAACGTTAAAAAACTTTAGAAATCAATATCTAACGGAATTTAATGTTTAAACAAAAAACGAAAAATGCCTCTGTGTAGCTTTAGAATTATTTTCGAACTGTTTTGCTAATCGAAATGAGAATTTTGTCAAAACATGCCCCGCCAACCAAAGTAGCTTCAGTTGGGATTGCTGTAAAATTGAGCAATCGGTCCAAAGTTCACATCAATAATTCCGATAACGGAAGCGCCCCCTTAAGTGTGGTATCGAACATTTTCAAGCCATAAAGTGTACAAAGTTAATCAAAGGCTGAGATACATTAAACTTAAGTTTGATCAGGTCAGGTCCATAGTTACCAATATGTAACTATATATTTCTGTCAGTGGAGTTGTGCTAAAATCTAGATTAGTTTTGCATACAACTATTGCTTGTTCTAAAATATTGGTAGAACCGATGTGTTAGGCATTGAGATAGAATGCTTAGTAGTTGTCTAGCTTGTTGTTGTTGTTGTCTTTCTAATTTGTTGTTCTGCTGGGCTAGAAACAAAATATGTAAATTATAATTGGAAGCAGAAATACGATAACTCGAATTGAGTTAGTATAAGTTAGTATAAGATTTTGCAATGCGCACAATAAATCTACTAAACAAGCTCAAGGACATTGTTTTAAAATACAAGCCATCAAAATTCGTTCACCTGCTTTCCTCCAGAGCAATAGTGTCTCTGGACTCATAACAAAAAACTGCTACCGATATCCAAACGAGATCCCAAACTAGCCTTAGCACTCAAATCATATAAAAGTTGTCGTAAAGCGTAAAATAAATTTACCTAACTCTTATCACAGGTTTTATTCATGACTGGGCTATTAATAAAGCTACAGTGAAATTTATGACTGCAGTGAAATTTCAGAATGCAGACTGGTTCTTTTTTAGAGCCGGGTACCCGGATCCGGGTCTGGACGGGTGCGGGTCAGGCCTAACGGGTCCGGGTCCGGGCCGGGTCTTAAATTTTGGACCCGCAGCCAACTCTGCCTGCAGGGTTAAACGAGTTTTTAACACTACTCTTTTAACTCACGCGCGAAAACGCCCTAAGATGGCTGAAACCCAGATTATGCTTGCTCGTTAAGCTTTGGAAGGAAAACAACAGCTGCAGAAGAAAGGCATCGTAGGAGGTGATAGCACGAGCAGGTAAAGATAGAATAGATGGAAAATTCAGTCTGCAGGCTGAAAATGTACAGAGATTTCATCCGTATACCTGAGGCATTTCCACGCGTTATCTATCATGGTACAGTTGAAAGTTTTACAATCGAATCTTCGAGGGCTCAACTATAAATTAGATGAATTTAAACAATTGCTTGTAACTGAACGCGTCCATGTTGCCTGTATTCAGGAAATATTTTTAACTGATTCATACTGTCCACGATTTCCTGGATATGATTGTTATCGCCTGAACAGACTGAACCATGGTGGCGGTGTAATAACTTTAGTTGATTAAAGGATAACAAACAGCTTATGCAAGGAAGATGTTGTTGGGGGTATCGAATATCAGTGGCTTGAAATTTTAGTTGGATAGCAAACCATAAACGTTGTTAATGCTTACTGCTCCAGAGCTAGAAATATGGAATTAACACAATTCAATCATATCCCGGGCAATTTAATGGTTTGTGGGGACTTTAACTTTTGTCGCCCACGTTGGGGCTATAATAAGAACGACAATAGAGGATTACGTTTGGCTAAATTTGCCGACGGATATAATTTAATGATTGCTCAAGAACATGTTAAATTAAACACTTACTTTTATGGTAAGGATCCGAATCTGCGCTACAATCCAGATCTTACTCTCCTTAGATTGCCTCAGGCATGGTCGTGACTATGGCTAATGCTTTTCAGTTGTAATTTAAATCCTAATTTAAAATAATATGTCACCGTCATTTCTTGCTCCCAGAGCGCCACAGTGAGCAGTGGAGCATTCAGTTTTGCAATGAACAGCTCTGTTTGCTAAAAACTAAAGCAATAATGTACACATCCCTCTAAGACAACTTCTAGGGCTATCTGATGAGTTGACTCCATTCGGGAATTAAACCACGAAGCTTCCGAACTGCAGTCACGTGTGCCGCTGTCACGGTGAAAATTTTCCCCCTAGAAATTTTTCCCCCCGGAAAAATTTCACCGGTGAAATTTTTCCCCCGGAAAAATATCACCGGGGAAATCTTTCCCCCGGGAAAAATATCCCCGGTGAAATTTTTCCGGGGGGAAAGATTTCACCGTTCAGTTGTAAATAATTTTTAACATCTATTTTCAACTTTCCAATTAATTCTTTTTTTCTAATCGAATTTTTAGTTGTTTCCTAACGTAATTAACAATATTTTTATGAAGTTATTTCATAAGGAGAAAAAACAAACGGATTAAAAAACGGAAATATAGAGTAAAATTTAAGTTGAACTAATTGAAGTTAAACTAATTCTTTTATTCCCAAATTTCAGTTCAGGTATGGAGCACAGGGTACACTGGAGTTAAGATTAATCCCCTTAGCTAGTCTAACTAAATTTAAGCTTGTGTTCCCACCTTTAATATCTTTTATGAAAAGGTCCAAACTCGTTCAACAACAGCTTAGCGTTTTCTCGAAAGTCTTGTTTTTGATGTGGAGCAAGCAGAGCGAGTCGATATACCATCATCAGTAGAGAAACGGAGAAATTCCCAATTTCTCGTCGGTCTGATTCTAGTGATGTTTACACTAACCTATTTAGTTTCAATTTCAGTTTCAGAAACTGAAACTGAAACATGTACAAGCTAAGTTTCAGTTTCAGCTGCTGAAACAACACTACTGATTCTCACTGGAGGAGGAGGCAATTAACAATTACATACAGAAACACAAAAAATCATTTCGAGACTTCCTACATCAGAGTTTAGAAAATGTTTAGAAGTATAGCTTTTGCGGATTATGCTCACTAGTTCTGTGTTTGTAAGATCTCTGTTGATTTAGTCACTTAAAATTGGGTTGCTTAATGAAATTTAATTTACTTTATTACATCAAATTTAAATTTAATTTTTATTTTAAATCAGAAATTTAAAATTACTTTAGTGAAAAGTTATTACAAAAAATTTTAAAGAAGCATAATTTACTGGACATTTAAAATTGGGTTAATTTAAAATATTCGAAACTTTGGGAGACAGAAGAATTAGTTTTGGAATTTTTTCTGCTCCTTCGTTTTTGATCACTTTTCCCAGAAATTCTGAAACCGCAACTACAGAATGTGAGGGGAACACGATCAAAAACATATTAACACAGTGGATAGTAATGATCAAGTGCAGTCATTTAATCTTTCCCATTGAGCATTTCTGTAACGACTTTACTAAAAAATTATGTTTCAGTTATCTAAAAAAGGAATAATTCCCGCTAAACAAATATTATCCTAAATGTTGGGGTTTCTTTAGTTCCTGGGAGCTGAGATCATTCCTTATTTGATAATTTTATTAAAAATATGCCAGGCAAAAATTAAGATTCTATTCAATTGATTAGATAATATTCTAGGAAAGAAATACGTTGGAAAGTTGATATATAATTGTTTGAAAATTTCAATTACAGTGTATCGGTGAAATCTTTCCCCCCCGGAAAAATTTCTCTGGTGATATTTTTCCGGGGGAAAATATTTCTCCGGTGATATTTTTCCGGGGGAAAAATTTCACCGGTGAAGTTTTTCCGGGGGGAAAAATTTCTAGGGGGAAAAATTTCACCGTGACACCGCCATGGAACTAGGAGAGATGAGCACATAACTTTGATATCATTGGTGATTTCTGCACAGTTTGATTCAACTGTTATCTATCGTAGATTCAACAGGTCATCGAAATGCCAAAGAAACATTCAACCGGCTTCGATTTATGGGAAAGTCAGCTTGCACATAAACTTTTCCAATGCTGCATTTGTGGAGTTGTCATTTTTCGACATTAAATACAATTTTTGTTGTGCGCGGAAACTAGTTTCCCGACAAAAACATGAATCAATTTGCATGACTGACTGCATTGAAGATTGCTTTTGTTAATATTTTCTTTTGGTAGCCTGTTTTTGTCATTTATTCATTTTTACAATATTCGCTGTCGCGATTTTAACGAATTTTGCATTCAGTCTTTGAGGACAGGGGAGGTTTTATTCATTTTGGTACCAAGGTGAATTTTTTGTCGTATTTTGGGTGTTTAGTGTTGCTCACCGGCCCAATTTCTCGTGGGCTCAATTTTCCCAATTTTTTACAACTCGTGAAATCGGGCCGGCCACTTATCCTTCGGCTATCCAAAACGCAAGCAAAAGTGTGAAATATTTTATATAGTTCAAGACGGATTGTTCATTGTTGCCAGGATACTGTAATAACCCGGAAAAACTGTCACAGGCCGGCACCTCCCCACGGCCTGCCGGCCTGTCACCGGCCGGCTTGTTTTCGGCTGGCGGCAGGTCAGCCCGCCAACTGTGGACCTAGGCTGGACGATCTGGACTGAGCCGGTGAGCAACTTTTGGAAGGATATATATTGCAGAAGAACACCAATAAGGCTGAAACTTTGAGTACATACGCGAATTGCGTGCGCTGGGAAACGCAATCTATGAATAGATGCTGTATCTCTTATGAGACGTACCCACAGAGGGGGCATTGGGAAGTCAGAGATTCCGATTCGGCGTTTGTACTGGTCAAAGAGTCTTGACAGTGGCCATTACAGTGTAGTTGGGCCATTGTTGATCTGATATGCCTTACCGAGACTTGTCTCCCAGGATGAATTTGGCAGTCTCCGCCAGGGTAGATTCAAAGACCGTCTTGAGCAGATCCTTCCGAGATTACACGTGGCTCTGAATGACCGCTTTCGCCGGTAACCGGTAACATAGTCAATTCCGATATTGGACTGTTTTGGGACTCATGGTGCTTTGTTAAATGCCTGGTCAGCGTCAGCCTCTTCGTTCCCAGGCACTAAAACATGTGATAGGGTCTATTGCAAAGTTGAGTGGCCCGACAATTGGGTTAATTCCGTCAGTCTAGTCCAGCTACCGCTCACCACCAACCACGGGGGAGTTGCTGGACTGGACTGCATTAGGCTGGACAGTCTGGAGCCCGATGGTAGATTTAGAGTTGGAGAATTACTGATTTCTTTCAATTCTGGGTTCCCGTTTCCTACAATCCAAGACCGGCTGGATACAACAGCTAGAAGTTCAGCAGTATAGTTAGAGCAAACCAATCCGGCCGGTAGAAGGAATCGCTCCATCAGATTGTATGCTCCCGAGAAAATGATGGCTACAAATCCCCCGCTTCGTATGTCTTCTTTCATGGAACCGTCTGTCCATACGACTACGTCAGCGGAGGACAGACTGGGTAAAGTGTCCATGATCAGGCACCTAAGGTCGTCAGCTCTGGCTAGAGGAATGCTTGACGAACTGAGGTTTGAAAGTAGCAGAGACAACTTTCCTTAGTAGTATTGATGCCCGGCCGGTTTTATGACTCAGCCTCAGGCACGTGAACCCGGCCGGCCAGTACCAATTTTGCCCTATTTTCGTGTATGTTTCAAAAGTTTTGGCATTAAATGATGCATATAGTTACTCCTGGTAATGTATAACAGGATCCCAACCAGAGCAAAGCAAATGGCACTCACGCACCGGGACCGCTCAGGCACACCTCTCCGCAATTGAAAGGCATCATCGAAGTCGATAACTGTACTTCTTTGACTATTTATCTACAATCTACACATGTTATGTTATCTTATGTTATGTTTATCGCATTTACATATCTTCAAATTTCCGTGAGATAAGCAGGAAAGAAAAACTTCTACAATTAACTCGCGAACAGATTCTTGCAACTTGCACCTGAATTAGAAACAGAAACCATTCAGCTGTAATCAAAATTTATAGACGGGAACGAGCAGGATATTAAACTTAGTAAAGTATTAACAAGCAATATTTTGTGCAAAAGGTTAAAAGTGTTCGCTGGACCTGGGCGGACATTACTTTTGTATCGCCATAAAAGCTGAAACAATTCAGCATTACATGTTAGCAATTGTTTCGGTCAGATTCATGCATTTGAGAAATTGTTGGTGAGGTGTTAAAAAGCTTAATATGAGTCATCTATCAGAGCAGAGAATAGACTTTTCAATTTTGGAATTGCCATTACTACATGAGCAAAACGCATATGCGTAATTTCTACAAGAATCGGAAAAAGAAGTTCTTTGCAATGACAGACAACCCGGACCAAGCAAACATAAGAGACCTGCTACGCTGAGGCGCAGCAGGAAAAACCTGTAATATAGTTGGAGCATACAATCGATCTGAGAACTTGCACTTGTTTACAAATGGTTCAACGTATGTTGCTTTGGTAAATGTTATAAGATTATATATGCTCTTCCACGACCAAAAATCGGAGAAGTACAGACAACAGAAACATAATCCCCCAGCCACTTCACATTGACGACGAATGTCTTGTCTTCCCGTCCACAACAGTCGTTCGATTGTACGGTGCAGGAAGCGAGCAACCCTTGACGGCTCTACCTTTCCCCAAGATCAGAAATATGTTTCTCTTTCCTTTCTAAGGCATACATTTTACTCTGTAGCTTGTTTATGCCTCTTTCAACTGCAATCAATATAACCTACTACATAGCTTATATATTCAAGTCTTTAGAATCTAATACGAGTCCAGGCTGGCTGAATTTTCTGTTTTTGCTAAGCTTTCATATAACCCACGAATATAGCTTGAACTAATGATTTCTCTTAAAACGATGTTTTTCTCGCCTGAATTTTATAAAATCAATATGTAATAATATATTTTCTTTTGTATTGTTCTGGCTTTACTCTACAATGGTTTACTTCTGAAATTTGAAGCCAGTTTCTGGAGTACTCGAGAAATAGTTCATAGGGGTAGCGACCCCTAAAATATGTGTATATATAATCAATGTCAAAAATTGGCTAACTTTAATACATTAATGTGAATTCGCTCATGGGGTTGAGAAAGGTTACTTCGCAGGTAACTAACTCTGAACTGAATTCAGTCGTTTAGTTTTGCTATGGCTATTACATGAAATCGTTGTTTCAGATGATATTAATGAAGACTACTTTAGTATAACATTGGGCCGTGTTTTATCAATCATTTTTCGAAATGACCATAGCATATACCACGTCTCCGTTGCATGGCGGATTTTTCGAACTTCTCTTTCGGTGGCAGGGAAGCATTTGGAAGCATATATGGAAAAAGTTATTCGTCTTTTGTAGTTTTTATACCATTGTCGCGCTAATATACCGCTATGGACTGGGGGATGAAAAAAGAACACAGTTTGGTTCCGTGGCCAAATATTTCGATGAATCGACCAAACGAATTCCATTATCATTTTTGCTGGGATTTTTTGTTAATCAGGTCATTCGGCGCTGGTACGACCAATACACTCAGGTCACCAAACCAGACCGATTTATGATGTTTGTCTCAGGATTTATACAGGTAAACAAAAAAGTTCCCTTGTATGTATAATGACTGTTCTAGTTTGAACCATGTAAAATTATGTTTGGTCAATTTCAATTATATCTTACTTCAAATTTAATCATATTTACAGTTTTAATCAGACTTTTAATTAATATCTGTAGCTATTTACTATAATTTGAGGGTGGAAACGAGACTAGATCAAAAATGATTCGACGGACTTTGGGACGTTATTGTAATTTGGCATTACTGCTTGTCTGGAGAAAAATAGCTTTCAGGACCAAAAAACGTTTTCCAAAAGATGTTCACCTGATACACTCCGGAATCATGACTCAGGAAGAAAAGAATGAGTATGATGAAATAGATGCCCCTTATTCCTCTCATAACATTCCAATTATGTGGATGGTTAATTTAGTCGGTAATTTGTTAAGTGTTACCTTTTATATCCAGCAGTCTATTACCTAACAGTAAAACGTAAAATTGGCTGAAGAGATAAGCAGCTGCTTAATTATATACCTCTACTTTTCTGCTTGACGAAAACTTAAGTATTTATGATGACGAGAAGAAGAGGGTCTCAGAACCGTATTACTCAAGTTAAGCAAAACTTGCTATCAAAGTCTTTATTATCGATAGGCAATTTAAAATGCTATGCACTTAAACGTTATGCTTTTTGCAGCAAAGTGCAAAAGAGAGGGCTTGATAGACTCCATACAGCAAGATCGATTATTGCTGGAAATTAACGCTATCCGAGGCCAACTGGGACAGTTGCTACGTTACGAATGGATTCAAATCCCTCTGGTTTATACACAAGTGGCCACATTAGCGACTTATGGTTATTTTGCTTTCTGCATTATTGGCAGGCAATATTTACAGGTGTTTTACTTAGCTTCTAAAATATTTCTGACCAAGCATTTTACTTGTCTTTGAATGTACAATTTATAGTTCCCTCATATTAAACAAATTAATTAAATACACTTTCAATTTCCTTCATTGGTTTGTCAATTTAACCTTTTACAGAGTACTTGGCGTAGTTTTTGAGATTAAACTTAGGCTTGGTTTGATTGAGTCCTAACGCTGGTCTAGTCAATCAAAGGTTATGGGCTAGCTGGCTCACACCATGGATTTTTTCTACAGAAGGGGTTGGATGGGATCCACCTCCAGAAATATTTAATTTCCCCACAAGAATAGCTGCCTCCAGGATTCAAGCCTTCTCCCTCAGAAACCAAAAGTTCCCGGATTCCGGAACATTGGGTTATTCTGAATCAAATTTCAAAAATATTTCGGGTTTCGTCGGGATTTTATGCTTTTTAGCTATATATTTGCAGACATATATTTTAATTTAAGCCTAGATTTTAGCTGTAAATTAGCTTAGTTTTTGCTAGCAGCAAATATTTTTACAATTTTCAAAAAACCTTTTGCCGCCACCTCCAGAAATTGATGCTCTTCCTTAGACTTTGGGGCTTCCCCCAAGTTTTCCCCTCCACTCCACAGGAATTGTCATAAGAAAACGCCAGACACGTGGGGGCCAAAGTTTGCGGGGCTGTAGTGGCACGTCCTTGTTTAGACTTTTCTGTTATTTGCTTGCATGCATATATATAACGTTTATAATGATAAGACAAGGCTTTTGCGGTCAGCTAATTGTTTACTTCGTCTTTAGGGAGATGGGCCGGATTTGGTAATTCCAATGTTTACAATATTGGAATTTGTATTTTATATGGGATGGCTTCAAGTTGCAGAGGACATATTTAATCCTTTTGGAGAAGATGAAGAGGATTTCGAGATGACTTATATGGTTGACAAAAATATTCAGGTTTGATCTCTTTCTTATCTTAAAAATGCTTCGCGGTTGATGATAACTAATCGTCACAAAATTCATTTCTGATGAAGAAATTATTTAAATTAAAACTATACTTTATATTTCAGAACACTATGATGATTGCCGACACCCTATGCGGACGAATTGGAACTCTGCAACAAGATGCCTTCTGGAACACTAAAATCATAAAGATTCCTCACACAAAAGCATCGTGTAAAGTCAAAGAACATGCCTTCAAAGGTCATTTAGACAAATACCGTCTTTCGGAAAAGGACATGGAAATTGTCGAACCGGAGCTGGCCAAAAGTAAGTTTATACATCTGATTTTCGGATAGAATAGTGAAAACAATGTTTTCCACGAAGTAGCAGGCATACAATTTAATAAAATCATCCTCTGATAACAAGTAAAAATTTGCAGACAGAAATATTTTTCTTTTCTGTTTGATTGAACGATTACTTTACCTTAGTATATAACTAGTCGCTTAAAATTTTTTCTGAAACCCGTCAATATATAAATAAACATGGATATCTGTCTTACCAGTCTGATTTCAAAGTCTACAATACCAGATTCTTTGTGGGGCTATTGATTCGTATTTCAATTTCAGCTGATAGTCTTTATTCCAGCTGTACTATTCATTGCGTTTTAGCTGAACAACCAGAGCTTACAATCAGAGAACGATTCCGACAGTTGGGCTCCTGTATGAATAAAGAAAACGAAACAAGTTCCCCAAAATTGACTATTGAGTCAACACCACTAAATGATAAGAACCAACCCCAAGTTTAGTTTTTACCTAGGGCCTTTTCGCGCAGCGAGTTAAACAAGTTTAGGGGGGTCACTTTGGTCAAAAATCTATAGTTACGGATTTCGCTCATTTTCACACGTAATCTGCCCCTCATGTTCTCAAAAACAAGACAAAATAGTGTTCGAAATCAAACTGTGACAGAGTTATCAGGTTCAAAGCCGGAAAACTTGAAAATTCGGGTGATGAGCCCTGCAAGGTCAGGTGGAGACCGAACGCGACCGAGAACAGGGTTAACCGATAAACCAAATTAAAGCCAAATTACCAAATACCAAATTACCAAAATACCAAATTAAACTAACGGCCGTTTCCACCAACGTCGAGATTAGCTCAAGCTTACGCTGGAGCTAATCTCGAACTCAAGATCGGGTAAGCTTGAGCTTATCTCTAACTTCAACCTCGAAGTTATCTCTTGCACCAACTGATTTCTGTTACAGATTAGTCAAGCTGGAGCTAAGCTCCAGCTAAACTCTAACTTGTGGCTTATCCAATGCAATGCTGTTAAGGAGTCACGTGCTAAGTGATAGGGCCAATCAAAAACTAGCAGCATTTTTCAACTATTTTACTTTTACTTAACACATTACAATTGCAGTAATTCGCTTAACAATGAGGATTATGATTGCTTGCATGTCTGCAGTTGCGACGGCGACTGCTACCTCATACAGTTCAATTTTACGAGCACGAAGGCAGTGGTTTGAATTAATATTTTTGTGAATGATAAGAACATTTACAAAACAACACTTAGAAATTACGTTGTCTAATTTCTGTAACTGGGCATTCAAATAACCAGATAACCTCAAGCTAATCTCGAGCTAAGCTCAAGGTAATCTCAACCTCGAGCTTATATTGTTTGGTGCAAACCGGTGTAAGGTAATATTTAAGTGCAGACGTGGCTCAAGCCTAGCAATCCAGGAATTCACAATGCATGCTTGAGTGATGCACTGACCTAACCTTGCAGGACTGTCCAATATAACTTTAACTCGTTTTATCCTGCACAGACAACAATTTAGTAGACCCATGGTTCAATGAGAAAAGTTGCTCCTCGTTCCATTAGCTATCGATTGATACGCAATTTGTTTATATTTGGAAAATTTGGAAAAATTTAAAAATCGACATTTTCCACCTATAAAGATCAAAGGTACTGCCACAGCAGTCATTCAATATTGACGCATTTATTTCGGTCACACTATGTGACAGACATGGATATATATATATATTAATCTACCAAGTTTGGTAATTTTTTGCCACATAATGGAGTGAATATTATCAAAAGAATGTGAAAATTATGAAAACTGGCCATTTTTACCAAAATTTGCTGTTTTTGTGGTAAGTTTTCTGAGCATACTATAGCTGATAGAAACTTGCGAATACTTTCATAAGACGTGTTTTAGTGCTAGAGTGCAGCTATCTATTGGCCATTCTGTAGCTTTTGCCAATTGTTCAGGACAAGCAAAAGAGTACTGTAGGTCCTGTTTTTCATAGTCCAAGAAAGCTGGATTTTCCAAAATTCTGACTTAAAAAATTCACCAAAAATCCGCCACTCAACAGAATTGCGCCAAACTAGATAGCTGCATTCTACAAAATGTCCTTGACATTTTTAAGTTTTAGCACTATATAGCACTAAAGCGAAAATTTTTCTGCCTCAAACTTTTTAACTTAACTTTCATTTTCCTATGTTTAACACATGTCAAGGTCACATTTGAAGGGCTCTACAGCACGACAGAAGCACTATTACGCAAAACGCACGTGACTTGTTTTGAGGACCCATGGGGACTTATGTGAAAATTAGCAAAATCGGAG
>JASAND010012229.1:0-59372 GCA_030248195.1 Trissonchulus latispiculum
CTCGAGAAATTTTAGAAAATCTAATTTTATTAATTTTGTTCTTTCCGTTTCAATAATTTGCATAATTGACTAAACAAATCAGCATAAATTTTTCCGTTGATACATTTACATATAATTTTTAATACAGAAAAGTTAATCGTCCCTGAAAACAGACTACTCTAGAACTTGAGAACTCGAGACAGATTTTTTAAGAAACTGAGCCCTGCTCTTCAACAACGATTTTTGAAGTCTGATTTTTTGAAATGTCTTGTTTGAGCCTTCTTTCGGGTATTTTTCACTCATACGGCTTTAATCTTTTACGTAAATGGCTAAAACTTACAAAAGAACCTATTTCCGTGCTCTTTAACATTCTGGGACCAGTCCCGTATTTTTAGGCCAAAAGATAAGAAAGTTTTCGTTTTTGGCCTTAGGCTCCCAGTAGGTTGTCAGGAAACGGGATTGGTTGTCATAGCTGGAAAGAGGACACAAAAATGAACATTTTTGCTTTTACAACTTTTGAGCTATCTCCAATGGTTAAGTCAGCACAAGCAAAAAACTGTTTTTATGGTCAAAAAATGGCCATTTTTGAGGAAATCAATTTTTTCAAAATTACTGCCACATGTTACGGACAAAGTTGGCTTATTTATATTCAATCGATACAGCGTCTGAATGCACATTTAATGACTGCCTATTAGCCGAACTTTATTACTTTAATCTAGAGATATGGCCGAAAAACCATTTTGGCGAAACTGCGATTATTTTGTTTCGAACATCAATTTCTCAAAAACTACTCGACGGATTCCGCAGATGTTTGGCAGAATCTAAATTCGCCCTCTGTATGATAGCACAAGAAAAAATTTTTACCAATTCTTCAGTTTTGAGAAATCGATGTTCAAAAAGTTCTATATTCATCGGTCTATATCGGTCTATATTCATCCTGTTAGATGTCAGCACGTCTAAACATTTCGGCTATTTTTTGCTAATTTTGCCAGTTTCGTAAGCTCATGTGAATTTACAGATAACAAGCTTTAAAACGATGTATACAGCTCTTTCCAACTCCCAGAATTGCGAAAGTTATAGCGTTTCAAAAAATCACCACAAAAGCACTGCATAAAAGGATACCACCACCTTAAGCGGCAATTCCATTGAAAACATTTATATCTCATGGCGTCATATTAATGTGATAGCGAAATACTAAAATTGTTTTGATTTTAGCGAATTTCCATAGACTTATCATGCTGTCCTATTAATGTCTCCTACTGCCTGCCTCCTTCTCTTCTTCTGCACAAATAGGACCACCCTATGAATAGTCCACCCTATGGATCAGGTCGGCCCAATCACAATGGCCTTGCCCATGAGGCTGTCTGCACCAATAGCCAGTTTGTGCGTGTCAGAGAAACATCTTTGAGAATTGAATAAACCTAATTCACATTGAAGGCCATTCAATCACATAGATTGGAATAAAAGAAGTCAACCTAAATTGTCAAACAAACCACATTCCATTGAGTATTGTGCAGGTCTCATGACTCCCACAAGTCACAAGGGAAACGATTGAAAAATCTTGAGTTCCTTTGATTTCAAAGGATAAATCTATGATCCAGATGTCTAAAAGTAAACATTCATTTCTTATTAATACAATTCCAAAATTTGAAGAAATTGTTAATTAGATCAATCTCTGATCACAGCCTTCAGTACACAGCCATGTTGCGCATCGCTATTCTTGCAGTGTTTCTTGCTCTGCCTTGTGTGTGGTCTGAAGCAGTCTGTAAGCTTTATAATTTTCCTGCTGCGCCTCAGCGCAGCAGGTCTCTTATGTTTGCTCGACCAGTGCCCTCACACGCATTTTGCTTGATAAAGATACTGCTCACCGTAAATGCGTGTAAACAATGGTTTAAGATAAGGATTGCATGATTTCTGTGTGAAATATTGTCTTTCATTAAAAAGAAGTTCTTTTTCTGATTCATGTAAAGATTACGCGTATGTGTTTGCTCACATGGCAATTCTAAATTCGGAAAAGTCTATTCTCTGCTCTATTGATGACTCATAGTCATAGTTAAAGTTGAACATCTTAACAGCTCACCAGCGATTTCGCAAATTCATGTAACTTTCAGAAAGCAGGGCTGACATATAGTGTAAAGCTGAATTGTTTAAACCTTGTATGCGATGTAACATTAAATTCCTCACTTTATGAAAAATGTTCAGACAATGTTTTGCACGTCATTTTTTTGTAGTAAGCAAGTAGGAGGTCCTAACAAAAAGAATTAGCTGCGCAGCAGGTTTACAGTTACTAAAAATGTCCGTCCAGCGAAAAGTTTAACCTTTTGCACAAAATCTTGCTTGTTAAGTTTGTATTGTTGGGAGCTGAACGAGAATATTATCCTAGGAATGGCGGATGGTGATTATATTAATAAATGACTTAAAACTTGCTGACTATGAGCAGAGTGATTTATAATGCGAATAACAAGTATTTTTTCTTGCAGCATCTAAAATAGTGGATCCAGCACCAGAATCTGAGGAGAGATCTCCTGAAGATAGTAGGTCATTTTTGTGCATTTAACGTTATTTAGGCTATAATGCCAGTTTACATAATTTCATTGCTTCTTATGATTGTATTGGAACTTCTTCAAATGAGAGGCAACTTAAAGTGGACTGTGGGAGACGACAACAGCCTCAAAACTTTCCCGAATATTTTACTAGCTAACTATGACATTCCTATTTCCTGTAATTAAGCAAGGATTCACTGAGAACCAGCATCGCACATATTGTTTGCCAAATATTGTCACGTGCTTTAGACGTGGAATCCCCATTTGAAGACACGGAAGTATTTGAAGGAGACATAATTATCCCAAAGGGTGCTAAGGTAACAATTTGCCAATTTCTTGAAAACAATATTGGAAGGTTCATGTGAATTTCTAGTCTCTAACCGTATTGTCGTCTAGATTTCGGCATTTGATGCTCCAGTATTTACACTCCAATTTTAAAGTGGATTAAAAACAATTTTCCTGGAGCTGTTTAGCACAGTACAGTAACTGACGCAAAGAAGAATGTCCTTATTTCAATCTATACTATAATAGATCACGCGCCGTGTGTTTCCTAAAATCGATAAAGTCAAATTAATGTTGATGACGTCTTAACACTTATCTCTTAACTCCTTGCGCTCCATCTTTCCCCTCGTATGACCTTCTAAGTTGGTCTGTGTGCTTTGAGTTTTAGCTGTTTATTATGCACAAAAATACCAAGTATGACTTCCTAAAGCATGGTCAATATTCTTGTATTTATGGGCCTAATGCATTTTCCTTGTTTTAGGGTGAAGTTAGAAATGCTATCGTAAACCCCAATATTAAATGGAAAAAAGAAAATGGTTACGTAATTGTTCCCTTCACAGTGGACACTAGTCGGCTTAGTGAGTTTACTGTTTTGTGTACAAAGGTCAAATTAATGGTGCTGCAGGGCAGCAGCAGTATGAAGAAGTATGTTTGCAAGAAGTAGTACTAAAGGACATTATTTTTCCCAACAAGGGCCACTCTCTAACTAAATATTACTACAATTTGTATTCTATTAATTGGTACTATTTTGTAGGCAAGGACGCAGTCAAGGCTATTGGTGACGCTATTTATGATTATGCCAAGTATACCTGTATTCACTTTATCCCCAAACGAGGAAATGAGTATCATGCTGAATTTTTTGGTGGAAACGGGTGAGACGTTTGCAAAGCGTTCTCCAAGTGCTAATATAATGTCTACAGTTAAATAAATGGAAATGAAGTATTAAGTCATTATTATTACTACTTTTTGTCCTAAAACGATTCCAGTCAGTGTATTGAAAATTGGGTATATTTTTCATTTTCATTGGTATTCCAGTTGCTACTCCATGATTGGACGTCTTGGGTATTACTCCAACTTTGCCGCTAAAGGAAAACAACAAATTTCCATTGGTAATGGTTGTGGGCGCAAGGGAACGGCCATCCATGAAATGATGCACTGCTTGGGATTCCATCACGAACAAAGCAGACCTGATAGAGATCATTATGTCAGTGTTTACTTGGACAACGTTAAGGATGGTATGAGTCATAATCTAACCTAGAATGACTGTTTTACGCAAAAGCCGAAAATTCAATCTTTATTTAACGTGTTTTTGTACTGTTTTTGAAGTTAATCTTAATCAGGTAACAACAGTAGAAAACGAGTGCATAATTGTTTGCAGCATAGCTGATGTATTACTTCTATGCTGAAGTCAGCCGTTGACGAATTTTAAAGTTTTGACAGGTAACTTAACGTCTTTTTACTAAGGTAATCGCCACAACTTCGATAAGTGCAAAGAAGGCTCAGAATGTACAACTCAGGGCTTACCCTACGACTACTCCAGCGTTATGCATTATGGACGAGACTTTTTCACTAAGAATGGGCGAGACACCATGGTTCCCAGAGACGCAAAGTTTGTTTAACTTTATAATTTATATGCTAAGCATTAATACAAACTGTGCAACATATTATAATTAGAAGCTTATTAGAACTTTTATTACGTCGTGACATTTTACAACCTCCAGATTCAGCCTTTTATATCTGAAAAAAACAGCAACTATTCTTTGGTTTTCCGTTATACAGTCGAAACTTTTTTCCTTTTGAAATGTAAACTCTCATGCGCCTTTAAATTCTGGCCACAGCTCGACTCTAAACTTGATCCCAAATATTTTTGTATGCTTACAGCGCCAAAATTGGACAGCGCCAAGGCTTTACTCAGATGGATATCCAAAAAGTAAACAAGCTGTACGGTTGTGACCGAAGCAAGATCGGTGATACCAGCAAAGTTGTTCGACCAACTGGCGGAAGTGAGTGCAGTTAGCTCTTCATCGATGGGCAATTTTACACTGACTATATCTTGTAGACGTCTACTAGGCTTTGATGACAGTTTGGGTTTAGCATTGTTTGTGTTAAGGTGCTGGTATCGCTTTGTGTAAATTTGACCTTACAGGCTCCAATTCGTTGTGAAAGTGGATGAAACTTTCCATTTATGTTAGTTTGTGCTCTTTAACATTCTGAGACCAGTCCCGCATTTTAGGTAAAAAGATTTGGCTTCTGTTTTTGGCAGTATACTCTCAGTAGGTAGTCGATACCCTGGATTCGTTGTTATGGCTGGAAAAAGGTACAAAAATGAACATTTTTGCTCTTACAACTTTTGAGCCATCTCTGGTGGTTAAGGCAGAATAAGCCAAAAACGATTTATCGGTCAAAAATGGGCATTTCCGAAGAAATCAGTTTTTTTCAAAACTACTGCCAAATCGTAAAGACAATTTTGTCTTATTTATACTCAATCGATATATTGTCTAATTGCATATATTATCAGTGCCTATTCGCTGCAGGTCGTTGCTTTGGCTAGAGATTTTCGCCGAAAAACCATTTTGGCAAAACTGCGATTACTTTGCTTTGAACATCGATTTCTCAAAACCTACCCTATGGATTCGCATGACGTTTGGCAGAATGAAAATTCGCACTATTGCGGAGGGACGTTTTTCTCGGTTTGAGCTAAAACATTTCCTGTTGCGAGAAAACTGAATACAAAGTTGCGAAATTTCGTGTCATCGCATACTTACTAATTTGGCTAGTTTCGTAAGCTCATATGAATGCACAGGTTATAAGCCTTAAAACGATGTATAAAGATCATTCCAACTCCCAAAATTGCGAAAGTTACAGCGTTTCGGAAAATCACCACAAAAGCACTGCACAACAGGATACCAGCACCTTAAACCACCTATTACTATCTGGTGACGAATTCGGACACGCACAATTTTGCCTCAATGTGATTGAATCTGAAGTTGTAATTTTATGTTAGCTTGCCGAGACCGATATAGCAACTGCCGTGACCTGGTACGCTATTGCCACCAAAAGCACATTGCAGAAGGATGCTCTGTCACCTGCAGAACTGGATGCTAAGAAGTGTTGAATGCTCGAATAAATAAATAAAATCTGTTCAAAGAATTTGAATGAAATAAACTTGTGTTGCTTTTAATTAATACTTTAAGATTTATCGCTATTTTTCGCATCGTCATAATTGCTTAGGATGACTGATATGTAAATTGCCTCGTATGCTCACTTTTAATATCGCTAACCCAAAATCGACAATTTTTTCAAGTTTCAGTAGTTTCACAGGTAAAACGTTGCTTATAGCGTAAAATATCTCTAGGCCAATATATAGTCTTCTATACGATACGATCAAAATGAGAAAAATTGGACGTGGAAGGCCCATGCGGTTGGAGGTTAACTAAGGTCTTAATATGAACTGTGGTTGACTAAATCAGCCCAAATTTTTTCAGTTAGTGCACCAAGGATCTGTATCAATTTGTGTGATGATTACGTGATTTCGTTAATCCTTGCGTTCACAGTCCTCGATTACATTATCACAGTTATCGCTGTTATTTAGTGACAATTCGAGAATGTGAGCCAATCATTCCAGAGTACGTTGGCAGAAATGCACTTTGAAACTTGCACACTACAAGCCAGTGAATATACCAAGAAGTGCAGGAAGTTAGGCTGCTAATCCTTGCACCAGGGTTCATCTATGCTAAACTGCGTTCTCGAACTATGGGTGTCGATTGTTCCAAAAAGTTTAAATACTGTTGCGAGCATACGTGTGCTTGGGGGGGGTTTGGGGGGGGGGTTCACCCCCCCCAGACCTGAGCTCACCCCCCCCCCCAGAGGGGTCCCTAAACCCCCCCCCCCAGAATCCGGGTTTTCCGGTAAAAAACTGGAAAAATCCGGTTTTTCGGCGGCCTGCGGCCGCCCTTCACCCCCCCCAGAACTTCCCCTCCTGCACATGTCTGGTTGCGAGCGCATTCTGGACAAAAAATGCGTCATATCGAAAAACGGATTTGATATTCTGATTCAGCTGGTCAAAGAACACCCTATACATAACTTTTCCGAAAATCGGAGACAAAAAGCTTTTGACCCCATTTTTATTGCGCTTTTCTGGTTTCTCGTTTTTAAAGGTTATTTCTTAAGGGGGAGCTTGCATTGCCGGGAACGGTTCTCCTGAGTTTATTTTCCAACCAATCGATTTCAAACTTTCAGCAGTAGTGTGAAAGGTTGAAATCAGGATCTGAAAGAGGTGAAGAAAAGTGTCCAGGGCGGGGATCGAACCGCCGAGCTTTGGTTTAAGAGTAGAACGCTCTACCACTAAGCCAAATCCCCGGACATTGAGACTAGTTTATTACGCTGATTTCAACCTTTCTGGGTTGCTGATATTTAACAGTTTTAGCTGGCGTAAACAGTAAGTGCTAGCTAGCAAAATCTAGTGCTTGGCTTACACAACAAGGACAAGCTGAAATTTTCAAGACGGCGTCACTCCTTAACGGCTGAATGAAATTAGCTCAAATGTTCCAGAAATGTGTAAATAAAGCTAACGCCGGGGCAAATTTTTCATTTTTTTAGTTAGGCAGGTTGGAGGTTGGAGTATTTTATAAATATTTGAAAAACATTGGAAGTCAAAATCTCACGGAAGATACGAATTAAACAAAAACCAAAAAAATAGTCCCTGCGTACTCTTTCAATAAACGTGTATGCAAAATTTGAGCGTTTATGAAAAAATCAAAATGGAAAATTTCGCACTAATCACTTCAGTTTTCCGCCAATATTACGCTTTGATTAAGTTGCATAGTGTATTTCATTAAACAATAAACAAATCCAAAAGAAAAGCATCATGAAAAGTCCTGTAGAAATCACTTTCAAACTATTAGTTTTTACTTTACCATATGAAATGATAATGGTCAACGTAACGCTGACATACAGTCAACCCGCCGGTATCTTTTGATAGAAGCCACGTACAGAAGAAATATGCATATCGTTATAACGCTCTTTTTATACTCTTTCACTTAGCATATTTGAAATCATTATACAGAGCTTTAATAAAATTTGGATATTCTAAGCCATAATGGTAACTACCAATTCACGGGCTACCAGTTTCCGAAATTTCGTCACGACATTGCCCGGCAACCAAACTAGAGTCACATCAGATTTCTTCAAAACTTAATTTGTCCAAATTTTACACAAATAATGCGGTGGTGAGTGTCTCCTTAAGGTGGTGATTCCTTTTGGAGACATCAACTTTGAACCTTTATTACTCATTCATTCCATGGAGTTAAGAAGCCATTTTCTCATCGATATGTTTTGTCGATATCGTTTTATCGATATTTTGTCATCCTAATGAATACAGTGATCCTAGTTCTCGGAACTTATTTTACCGTATTTTCGAAGTAATTTAATTTTCCAGATTTTTTGCAGACTAAAGTAAATTTTTTGTGAGGCGTCGGCCACATCATTCGATTACGCTAAACACCAAAATAAGAAAATCTGTTATATCTCACTATATAGAAAAGCTAGAAATGTGATTACAACTCAAAAAATGTACAGCTCAACAAGATCTTTCAAATGAGTATAATCGTAATAATATATAGTAGCTATCCAGGTGCTGTCTAATTGTCAAAAATCGATTGTTTAGAAGCGGGATTGTGCGGATGGAGTTAGATTGCTGAAGGAACTGATTTTGGATAGTTTCATCGAATTTCATCTTGATTTGTACCGCAAACCAATAATATATGCCCAAATGGAATCACCTCACCACCTTAACAAAAACTGAGCTAGCACACTAGCCGGAACACCAAAGTTACAAACACCAAATGTTAGAAATAAGAATAGCTTAATTGGAACTTAGTAAGAGCTAAGATTGCATCTAACACTTTGGTACTAGCGAGTCATGACTATGTAGCCTTCGTGTATAACTATCAGTAAACTTGCTATTCAATTTTCCCTAGTATTGCGAACTCCCATTCCCAATAGGTTATTTGCCCAGTCGGGCTTCAAGGGCTGCTGGGACATTATTCATGGCGAGAGGAACTGCCCTCTGGAAGAAAATCAGTCCAAATCAAAGAAAGACAGTAGAAGGAAACTGTAGACTGACTGCCTAATATTCTCGTGGCTGCTATTGCAATGAAAATTGTTTGTTTGGCTCCACATCTGCAAGGTCGCATGCACGCCAACTGGAACTTAGTTCCAGATTTAAATCTGCCTACTGAAGTTTTAATTTTTGGTCTTCATAACAGCGTCAGCTCTTCCCAGTCTTTCATATATCTTGAGTCACTTCCACTGAAGCTCCACCGTATACAAACCGCTGCCTTTTAGGCACAATGTCTCGTGGCAAAGTTCATCTTACAGACGTCTCAACAAAGCAGATTTCCTTTACTTTTCATCCAAACTTTGACTGGATCTTGCAATGTTGATGGTCCAACTTTCCTACAGCAGAATTCTGTGGCTTGAGGATACTCCAACTCCCCAACCACCTGCAGAGGAACATTTTGACCTCAAATCGTTCACACCACACAGTGAACCAAATTCGACATGTAGGCTTCAACTCATTACCCGCTCTTTACTACTACTAACATTGCCACTTTCTTGAGACAGGCCACATTTCATATCGATGCTTTGCTTTTATCATCTCTTTGTCATCGTTCAAATTCTTGGTATTGTCAGCATTCCCATAAAACCACAGTCTGTTGAACCTGAGGCAGCATACGGCTTCACGATGACTGGGCCCATAACCTCTAGACAATCATTCAAGGCACAAATGAAAGTTCCTTTAATCAATCAACCAAACTATAACTTATTAGACTACCTGCATAAAGTAGCCCGACTTGTTACGACTAAGAGTTACTGGTACATTTCTCAGTAATCGACTACTCATCTTAACACCAAACTTACCCACAGTTTGCCCCTACTGGTAAAAAGCTGGGGTGGGCTAAGGGCTGTCAACTTTATTAGATTGAAAACTTTTTGTATCTTTTTGTATCTTTCGTATCTTTTTGCCAAATTTCAAACGTTGACCTGTAACTGCTGTTTATGGCAGTCTGGGCATTTGCTCCTTTTTCCTTGAACACATAGACCCATTTTAGAACAATACTAGTGTATGATTTCGGATACTCCATGCAGCTGCTTGAAATCATAGCAAATTCTCAAAATCAAAGCAAACAATGAAAACTTGAAAAATATATCATGCAATATCTGCAAACGCTCAGGCCGTTTTCTTTGTTTTTGGTAAAACACAATAGTAACCAAGATATTAAATTTACTATATTTCAAACTAGGTTAAAAACGAAAAATTTACCCGTGTATAAATTAAAAGCGCCATATCTTTCATGCTAATAAGGTTTGCATGCAAAATTTCAAATGAATTCAGGGGATTGAGGAAACATCAAAATTCAAACATTTCCTCGAACTGTATTGGGCTAGTTCATTTGCACAACATGATAAAGATCAAATGTGCCAAATTTAAATGTAATTAATTGAGTTTTTAATTTCCAGTATCTGTTCAAAGTCTACCCCGGTAGTGGTACTATCGCCTCACATTTATCAGGAGTACCATTTATTAGTACTCTTATCATATATATCATATTTATCAGAACCGTATGTATCGGAATGATTACCATCGTTGTTACAATGTCTGTAATCTGGCAGTAGGTGTTTAAGAATCCAGCAAATATTTCTGTTAATCTGGTGTCCAAGTTGTACGCACCTTTTGAAAAATCATTTGGTGCTCAAATGAAAACTGCATCTATGTTTTTCACACGAATGGGGGCTGCTTTAGCTAATTTGTCCACTACTCATTCTTGGATTTTTGCCAACCAGTCTAAAAAGCATTGATGTGTTGGGGGGCGGGGGGCTTTGGAAAATGACAAATTTTTGTGCGTTTGAAAAAAGTAGGGAGGGGAGTCTGGCAAGCATAGTTTCACCGGGGGGGGGGGGGGAAACACCCCCCCAAATTTTCGACCAACTTTACCCCTCGCCACAGATTTTTGGACTATCCTTCCCCCCACTTTTGGTTACCCTTACCCATAGGTGTACCTTGAGAAAACGTTGGGGGAGGGGGTAGCCGAAATTAGGGTGGGTGGGGTCAGTCGTTTTGTGGTGGGGTGGGGTCCGGTAAAATCGCATTTGGGGGGGGGGGGTAAAAAATTTTTTGGTCAAAAATTTAGAAAAAAATCGCAAAATTGCTAAAAAAGCGTTATTTCCAACTAAAAATCAACAATATTTCTTCATTTTTGCTCATTTGTTCGAAAAAACTTAGATTTTTTGCAAAAATTTCGAATTTTTACTAATTTTAAGGCAAAATTTTCAAAATTTTCAGGGTGGGGTCTGGCAAATTTGGGTGGGTGGGGTCTGGGATTTGGCCATTTGGGGGTGGGGTCTGCCTCCAAAATTTCGAGGGTGGGGTCGGCACTTTTCCATTTGTGGGGAGGGGTTCCCCACCCCCCCCCCCCCAGGTACACCTATGCCCTTACCACCCCCCCGAACCCTCTCCAGCACTTTTTGGGGCCAAAAAGTTAGTTAAATTTTGCTAAAAAATGGTCATTTTTTGAAAAAATTTCTCAAAATTTGGCTTAAAATTGGTTTAAAACGGTTTAAAAACGATAAAACAAGCCTTGTTTCGACAAAAAAGCGTTAAAACACAGAAAATTTTGCGTTTTTAGGCCATATTTTGAATTTTCTGGGTACTCCCCATCACATTTCGGGGGTCGACCACCAAATTTCCGAAGTTTACCCCCCCCCCAACCAAAATTTCTGGTGAAACTATGCTGGCTAGGGAGTGGGGCGAGGTAAGAAAAAATATTCGAGTGGGGGTAGGAGAAAAATCGGTTTTTCGTTAAAAATCTGAAAATTTTTTTTCAATTTTGAGCTATTAGCGATTTTTAAGGTTTATTTTTTGAAACTTTTCGAATTTTTGACCAAAAATTTGCAACAATTTAGGTTGGGGGTTGAAAATTTTTAGGGGGGGGTCGGCCGAAGGCCAGTTTGGGTTGGGGGGGAGGGGGAGGCATAGGTGAACCAGGCTACAGGTTACCCCCTGTGAGACCCCCCACGGAGAGGCCAGACCCCCCACCCCCCCTACCCGGCCTCAACTACTCCCCCCCCCAAGCCGAGCTCAACCCCCCCCCCCCTAGTCCCCCCTAAAACTGGGTCCAAACCAAGTAAAAAATGCAAAATTTTTGAAAAAATGTTTTGCAATTTCTGAAAATTTTTGAAAAAAATTCGGAAAAATGGATGTAAATCAGCTATAAACAGCTGAAGGTGGTTATTTATAGCAATTAAAAGGTAATATACGCAATTATAATTCACAATCTGGCCTAATTTAGGCATATTTTAGCACAAATTTGTCAATTTCAAGCCCTCTTTTCGCATACGAAAACTATTGACAGAAGCTTTTGAGTACGTTTAATGTACTGTACATCGAAAAAGGAGCAATTTTAGCTAAAAAACTTGGGTACAGTTTAGGAGGGGTCCCCCCCAAATTTCGGATTTTGGTGGGGTCCCCCGAGCCAAATTTGGACCTTCTACTCCCCCCAACCCAAACAGGTGGTACACCTATGGGGGGAGGGGTAGGAAAAATTTTCGGCACTTATTTAGATGGGGGGGCGATTTTTTCGCCTTGGTTCGAAAAAATTTTTTGTCTCCGATTTGGCTGAGAAGTTGCCCTTAGGGTAAATCGAGGTCGCTGATTTCAAAAATCGAATCGAGAGATCGATCCGATCGATCGATCGATCAGTAGAATCGATCGATCAAAATCGATCAAAAAATTTTTTGTCTCCGATTTTCGCGAAAAGTCGCCTATAGGGTAATTCGGGGGTGCTGATTCCGAATCTGCAATATAAATTTAATAAAATCGATCGTTCGCCCGCAAAAATCGATTTTCATCGATTTTTCAAAAATTCGACAATAACTCGATTTTGGCAGCTCGGATCGAAATTTCGAGTGCTGATTCGGAATCAGCGCCCCCGAATTACCCTATAGGCGACTTTTCGCGAAAATCGGAGACAAAAATTTTTTGATCGATTTTGATCGATCGAGTCTACTGATCGATCGATCGATCGGATCGATCTCTCGATTCGATTTTTGAAATCAGCGACCTCGATTTACCCTAAGGGCAACTTCTCAGCCAAATCGGAGACAAAAAATTTTTTCGAACCATAAGGGGGGACCAAGGCGAAAAAATCGCCCCCCCCATCTAAATAAGTGCCAAATTTTCTAAGGGGGAGGGTCGGTGACCATTCCGTTTGGGGGGAGGGGTCCACCCCAACACACCTATGCCCCCAACCATAGTTTCCTTAGGGGGGGGTTGGGGGCATAGGTGTAATGGGGGGGGGGTTGGGGGGGAAACCCCCCCAGCCATTTTTTCAATCCCCCCCCCCCCAGAAATTTTTGGGGGCCCCCGGCCCCCCCCCCAACTGGGGGGGGGGGGGTAGTCGCAAATTGGGCATTTTTAGGGCAAATTTTGCAAAATTTTTCAAAAAAGTCCAAATTTTTGGCTTCACTTGTTTATTATCGCGAGAAATACACGTTTATAACGGTTTTATGGTCTTCTAGACTCAATATTGACCTTATTCTGGACTCAGAAACATGTTGGCAATAAAGTTTTCGAGTTTAAAAACACTGTCCAATGTTAAAATTACTTAATGATTTCATGTTATTCGGCATTAGCAATGGCTGAAAATGCGATTTTTGACATAAAAATAGAAAAAAAATTTTGGGGGGGGTTTGGGGGGGGGGGGCAAAAAAGGGGGCCCCCCAAAATTCCGGGGGAGGGCCCCCCCAACCACAATCCCCGTTACACCTATGGTTGGGGGGGGGCATCCCCCCAAATTTTTCGACCAAATTTACCCCCCCCCCCCCCCCAGATTTTTGGACTATCCCTCCCCCCACTTTTGGCTACCCCCCCCGAACCCCCCACAACGATTTTTGAACCCAAAAAGTTAGCTAAATTTGGTCATTTTTTGAAAAATTTTTCTAAAATTTTGGACTAAATCGCTTTAAAACGGTGCAAAAACGCCTAAAACGTTAAGAACAAGCCTTATTTTTAGTGATGGGCACCGGATATTTTTTCATATCCGGATATCCGCCTATTTTGCGTTAACGGATATCCGGATATCCGGTTATCCGCCTATTCCAAACTTAACTTCAAGAAAATTTTTCGATTTTGCAGTTAAATTTTCAATTTTTCTGTCAATTTTTCGGCAGGCTGTGAATGTTTATCATGCAACCAAGCCGCAACCTTCGTTTCAAAAATATTTTCCTAAGAATTTTGAAAAATATTTTAAAATTTTTGAAATTTTTGTCAAAAATTTGCTAATTTTTCATTGTTTTGACTGAAATGTTCACGGATATCCGGATATCCGGATATTTTTCTCAAATCGGATATTATCCGGATATAAAAATTATCCGGATACCCGGATATCCAGTGCCCATCACTACTTATTTTGATGAAAAAAGGGCTAAATTACAGAAAATTTTGCATTTTTTGGCCATTTTTCGAAATTTCTGAGGTCCGAATTCTGGGGGGGGGGTTGGGGGGGTACCCCATCACATTTCGGAGGTTGGCCAAGATTTACCCCGCCCCCCAGCCCAGACCCAAAGTTCCAGGGAAACTATGCCCCCAACCCACCCCTCAAGACCCCCCAGGTGTAACGGAGATTTGAAGTGGGGGGCTCCCCCATAGTTGTACCACCTGTTTAGGTTGGGGGGGGGGAGTAAAAAGTCCAAATCTGGCTTGGGGGTCTAAAAAATCGGAAATTTTGAAAAAAAACTGTATATACCTAATTTACCCCCTGTGAGAACCCCCCACCTTACATCTATGTTGGAGACCCCCAGAACCCCCCCGCCACCATAGTTTCCCCAGGGGGGGGGGGCGGGGGGGGTTATTCCCCCAAAATTTCCGACCAACTTACCCCCCCCCCCCAGAATTTTCGACTTACCGGCCCCCACGTTTGGCTCCCCCCCCCCCGAACCCCCCCCCCCAACGATTTTTGAACCCAAAAAGTTAGCTAAATTTGGTCATTTTTTGAAAAATTTTTCTAAAATTTTGGTCTAAATCGCTTTAAAACGGTGCAAAAACGCCTAAAACGTTAAGAACAAGCCTTATTTTGATAAGTACGTACCCCCCATCACATTTCGGAGGTCGGCCAAGATTTATATACCCCCCCCCAGACCATAGGTGTACCTTGAGAAAACGTTGGGGGTGGGGGTAGCCGAAATTAGGATGGGTGGGGTCAGCCGTTTTGAGGTGGGGTGGGGTCCGGAAAAATCGAATTTGGGGGGGGGGTAAAAAATTTTTTGGTCAAAAATTTAGAAAAAATTCGCAAATTTGCTAAAAAAGCGTTATTTCAAACTAAAAATCAACAATAGTTCTTCATTTTTGCTCATTTATTCGAAAAAACTTGGATTTGTTGCAAAAATTTCGAACAGGGAAACTATGCCCCCAACCATACATTAACAAGGGTACCGATTCGTGAGGGGTCCTGTACCCGTTTTAGGCCAAATTTTGCCTGCCTTTGTACCTTACCTCAAATTTGGGGGGAGGGTCCAAATAGAAAATTGTCTTAAAAAAGTACAATTTTTCCAAATTTTAAGCGAATTTGGTGATAAATTAGCTATTTTACAGCCATTGTAAAGCAAAATAAGCAGTTTTTCGCGTTTTCTAGAAATTTTTTGAAATTTTAAAAAATTTTGGCTATTTTTGGCTAAAATTTCCATTCATTTTTAGTTCGGCCTTCCTTTTCTGGCACTGTCCCTTGTGCCTTGGCCCTGATTTTGCTAGCCCTTGTACTGAACCTCCAATTTTTGAGGGGTCCCGTACCCCCCATACCCCCCCCCCTTGTTAAAGTGTGTCCCCAACCACCCCCACCTTACACCTATGGGACCCCCCACCCCTCCCCCCAAAAGATTTTCTATTTTTATGCCAAAAATCGCATTTTCAGCCGTTTCCAACCATAGGTGTAATTCGGGGGGGGGTATTTTTACTCCCCAGCCATTTTTACAAACCCCCCCAAAACTTTTTGGGGGCCCCCCCCCCCCCCCCCCCCAGGGGGGGGGGGGGGGGTAGTCGCGCCGAAGGTGCGAAAAATTGGCCAAAAATTGGGTATTTTCACGGTAAATTCTGCAAAATTTTTCAAAAAGTCCAAATTTTTGGCTTAAAGTGTTTATTATTACGAGAAATACACGTTTCTAACGATTGAGGAAAGTTTTCAGTTTTTAACGATAAACCGATTTGTCGCCGATCCCCCCTCGAAACGTTTTCTTACCCTTCCCCCTACGTAAATCGACTTTTTTCTTACTTTCTGGATACTTTCTGGATCAGACATCAGCAACTGATAATAGGTGACGGTAGGCATTCTTCCGAAAAGTCTGAGCACCACCTGCTACAACACTGGGCGGCAGTCGATTCCGCAGCCGGGTGGTGTGAGGAATGAAACTACGAGAGTGATGATTGGTTCTGGACCTCGGCACAGATCTCGCCAGTGGGTTTTGATGACCCCTCGTTACAGTATTGGCTGATGGTGGGGGAATGAGGGCAGACAGACACTGTATGTTCGGATTATTGATTGCGGTATGATAGATGGACAGGCAGCCGATGTTCCTGCGTAACTCGACGGTGTCGAACTTCACATTGCCACACAGTCTGCCAGCTCTACGATTAACTGCCTCTAGCCCCTGTAGAGCATAGTCCGGTAAATCGGTACAGATTGGTAGGCAGTATTCGAAGCATGGACGTATGGCAGCCCTGTAAAGGTGAGCCCGAGCGTTGTGGCTGAGGGAGATGGAGCACCGCCGCAGCATGCCGAGCAGACGACCAGCGGTCGCGGTTTTCATTATAACATATTTCACACAGGAAAGGCTGGAGGTGTAAGTCAGTCCCAGTAGCCGAAGATTGTCGCAGTACGCTGGCTTTTTCCTGGCGCCCCCAGACTTGGGTCGACCCCCCCCCAGAATCGCCCCCCCCCGGATTCGGGTCTTCCGCCCCCCCCCCCAGAACTCTAAAATGCCCGGAAAAATAGGGTTTTGAGGGTAAATTTTGAAAAATTTTTCCGGCTTCGCCGGATTTTTAGCCATTTTTAAGCATTTTTAGCTATTTTAAGCTTAAATTTAAGTTAAAAATAGTTAAGTTTTTAGCTTAGCAGCAAAAAATAGCTATTTTTAGGTATTTTTTGACAAATTTTTCTCCCCCCCCCCCAGAAATCCGAGCCCCCCCCAGACCTGGGGGGGCCTCCCCAAACTTCCCCCCCAGAAATTTTTGCCTAGGAAAAAGCCAGGTACGGAATAGTGGTATTCGACCACTGCAGCTTGCGTACATTCTGGCGGTCCCGCTTCCGAGAAATTAGCATGGCCTGCGTTTTGTGGGTCGCGAAGGACCCCCCCTTTTTTGCCAGACTACCTTCCCTGCTTTTTTCAAACTCCCCCCCCCACTTTTTTCGACAGCCACCCCCATATTTTACCCCGGGGGGGGGGGTTGGGGGGTACTCCCCCGCCCAAAGTTTTCGACATCCCCTCCCCCAACTTTCGGCTACCCCCACCCAACCCCACCCCCCGGCCCTTTTTGGAACTAAAAAGTTAGCTAAATTTTGCCCAAAAATGGTCAATTTTTGAAAACTTTTTCTCAAATTTCGACTTACAATCGCTTTAAAACCGCGTATAAACGCCTAAAGCTGTCAAAACAAGCCTTGGTTTCACGGAAAAAGCGTTAAAATACAGAAAATTTTGCATTTTTAGGAAATTTTTTTGGATATTCTGATTTCCCAATTTTGGGGGGGGGTACCCCCCATCACATTTCGCGGGTGGACCACCAAATTTCCAGAGCTTACCCCTCCCCCAACCAAAATTTCCGGTGAAACTATGGCCACACCTATGCGGGTAATCCTCCCAGCGCAGGAAAACTTCTGTTGGAAATAATTGGAAAAAACTGGGCAACATTTTCCGGTTTTTTCCTGAACTTCTGGGTTTTCCCAGACCAAAAAAGTAGGGGGGGAAGTGGGGGAATAAAATGGGCTAAAAATGCTAAAAATACTGTAAAAATTACCTGTTTTCTACATATACTGCTACACTAAGCTCGAAAGTGCTCAAAAATCAAGTTTTGTACCAAATTAGACGATTTTTGACCAAAAATTTCCGGCGAGTTTGAAAATTTTGACAAAAATCCTTAAAATTTTGCATTTTCTGGGCACCTGATAGTGAGTGGGGAGGAAGCCCAAAAAACTGGAGGTGGAACGATTGCGGGGGGGAGGGATCGACTGGGGGGAACCAAAAAAAGTGGGGGCTCCCCCTCCCACCCCCCCCCCCCCACTAAATAAAACCCAGACTTATTCCTACTTTTTGTGCAACTTTTCCGATTTTTTACCGAATTTTTTCCGGGCCTTTTCCCTATTTTTGTGCAACTTTTCCATTATTCCGATTTTTTCCGATGTTTTCCAGAAATTTTTTCCATGTTTTCTCCAGACATTTTTCCTATATTTTTACGATATTTTTCGGAAGTTTTTCCGTGATTTCCCGGATATTTTTCCGATGTTTTCCGAACATTTTCCCAAATTTTCCCCAACATTTTCTTGGGACTTTAAGTGCATGTGGTGCGACATGGAGGTGACCTTGTAGACTCGACGGGAAAAAATCCATGTGCGAGGAAAAAACCCAAATTTCAAAATGAATTTTTTTCTAACCATTAGCAGCAAAGGAATAGTTAATGCATTTCTTAGCTCAATAGAGACTCCTGATTAATTTGTTATGGATTTTACCTAAGTTCAACCTTCTATGTGTGGTCCAGGTGGCCAAAACCTGACAGGGTGCCATTTCAAGCAAAATTTTTATATGGTATATATGTGTGAAAGTGGGAAAAAGTGCCGGAAAAAAGTGGGAGTGGTGAGCGGAGATTCCGTTAAGTTGGAAGGGGTCTGGCAAAAATAGGGAGTGGACAGAAGTTGAACTGGTTTGACAAAAAAAATTGGATTTTAGTCGAAAACTGAAAAATTCACCAAATTTCAATGCTTTTTAGTGATTTTTAGCAATCTTAGGCAATATTTCGAAACATGTCCCATTCCTGGCCACACTTTTTAAAACGTTTGGTAGGGGTTTGAATTTTTTAGAGGTAAGTGTTGCTCGGAGCCCGAGTTGGAGGTACGTATATATATGTATAGAGCCAGGGGAGCGAAAGTTTTTGGGGAGGGATGGAGACGTGTCCAGTTGGGGGAGGATCCAACCCCTTTTCAAAATTGTTTCGGCCACGCCAAAGTCCACCAGTCTTTTTCTTGACATGCACGTACACCTAGTAGTGATGGGCACTGGATATCCGGATATCCGTGTACATTTCAGACAAAGTAATGAAAAATTAGCAAATTTCTGACAAAAATTTCAAAAAATTTTAAATATTTTTCAAAAATTTCTCTGAAATTATTTTTGAAACCAAGGTTGTGGCTTGGCTTTATGATAGACATTCACAGCGTACCGAAAATTTGACAGCAAAATTAGAAATTTAACTGCAAAATCGAAAACTTTTCTTGAAGTTACGTAAGTTTGGAGTAGGCGGATAACCGGATATCCGAATATCCGTTAACGCAAAATAGGCGGATATCCGGATATGAAAAAATATCCGGTGCCCATCACTAATACCTAGGTATATCTATCTATATATATATATACTATAACTGTATACGTAGTTTTCTTTATAGTGAATTCTTTTTATGGGACAGTGCCTACTTAATTGTGGTTGCCATTTACGTATATAATTACACGACGACGTGTACACCGTTATACGATTTTGCCGCCAAATTTAAATTTACAACGGCATTACCACAGGGAGCAATTCTCTTATTTCTTCCTTTTCTGCTCTCTTTTCCATTTCAAATTCTTCTTTCGCTTCCGCTTCGACTGCTACTGACTCGGTCCACATTTCATCCATTGTCATTGCCACGACGACCTCCACCACCACCAACAACCGTCTTCATTCCGGAGGGAGCACGACGACGAGTAATAACCGGGAGATTCGTCTGGTCTCCGGCCTAGTGATCCCCGAATCTCTGCTAGAGGGCGCTGTGGCCAGGGCCATTCCACGGGCCATGGATCGAAATCCCTACATGCGAGATCTGCATCAGCGGCATCAGCGATCGCTCCTCCATCAGCCTCCGGGGTCAGTGGGAACGGTGCCCTCGGCACACTCCCGTATTGTGGTGACCCTGGAGCCCCAGCATGGGGCGTTTGCGCCCGGTCCGGGCGCGGGCGGGCCTGGCGGCCCCGGCCCGAACAAACGCCGGATTCAGATGGACAGCGGCTCGGAGGAGAGTGACCCTCAGGTGACCCCTTCCGCCGCAGTCCGGCAAACAAATCACGGCACCGGTCCGACGGCCGGCGGCTCACTGTCGGCCCATCGACGAACGGTTCACAAACCGCCCCGGAAGGTGTATCGGACTGGTAACAGTAGTAGTAGCAATCGAGCAGGGGGTGATAATGATGATGACGATGATGATGATGAAATTGATGGTGACCGGATTTCCGTGGCTGGAGCGGCTAGAAATGGTCGCACGGTCATTTCCAAGGAGAGCAGATTGGAATCTCAGCCGCCAGCGGGTGGTTTTGGCGCCGAGGCTGGCAAATCAGCGAGTCAGCGACTGGTCGCGTCCTCCAGTCGCACCGCTGAGGCTTCCCCCGGCCACAACCTATCACCTCTCCTAAGCTCTGCCGGAGGACGATCCGGCAGCCAACAGCCCTCTTCTCGACCTGGTTCCGCTGGCGGGGGTGCCAGGAAAACGGTCCTTGCTTCGCGACCTCGTACTGGCGGGATTGCCTCGAGGAATCATTCTCCCGCCGCCAGTACTGACGGGGAGCTCAGTTCTGGCGGGAGCAGCAGCAGTTCTACTGCTTCTTCGGACAGTGATGATCAGAATCCTACTCTGGTCGTCAAATCTAATCCTAAGAAGGGGGAGGGGGCTCATGGCGAACCCCCCCGGAAGACTTCCCCCACCTCTTCTGGCTCTCGTGGAGGTAGTCAGCCCCGTACCGCCACCGTTCGTGGCCGGTCGACTCCCGATGCTGCCTCGCCCATGGGTAGCCTTCTGGGTCGCCAGTTGAAGGGAATTCGCCAGATTGCCGAGAAAAATCGCTCTGGCTCTTCGTCGCCCCGGTCAGAGGACGAGATCCCTGTTCCCCCCAGCCCTCCTGGAAAGACTGGTGACCAACCGGCCCCGGCCCCGCCCCCGGAACGCCCAAAGTCCAAATCGGGCCAGCTCGCCCTAGATTCTCTAGATCTCACCGATATCCCTCTACCGTCTAGGCAGCAGCAGCAGCAACCTCAGCAATCGTTGGCTAAATCCTCTGGTGCTTTAGCATCCTCCTCCACCACTGGTAAATCCGCAAAATCTGCCCCGGCAGATTCGGCCAAGCCAATCTCATCTCTGGCAAGCGGTGGTGGTGGTTCTGGTGGACAGAAGTTGAAACTGAAACCTCTCCAGGTAGACGCTCCGTCGCCGGGCGGGGCCGTCCTCCCGAAAATTCCCATCGTCGTTCCCTCCAGTGAGCCCCCCGCGGCCACTCAGCGTTCCCGGAAACCCTGGAAAAAGATTGACAACCAGTCAGCGGCTGAGGTGGCCAAAAAGCTGCTGCTGGACCAGGAGTCTGATCGTAGTCTGGACGAAATATCCAGTCGGGATCTGAAACTGATCCATGGGGATAAAGGGGGTGCTGCCACACCACCCCCCTCCGTGGCATCCGCCGGAGGAGGAGGTGCTGGTTGGGCCGAGCTGCCCTCAGCAGATCTGGGCCCGGCCGACCTCGGGCATGACCCGGCCCGGGAACAGCGAAAACTGGATCGCTATCAGCAGCGAATGGTCGCTGCTGGCGGCTCCTCTTCGTCTGGCGGAAGTTCTAGATTTCCGACCTCCGGTCGGGATACGGACGATTTCACCTTTTTCTTCACGAAACGCTATCCCTACTCCAATCATCATCCGTGTACGATGGTGATTGACAACGACGTCTTCACTTGTTCTGAGCAGTACTATATGTGGAAGAAGGCTAGTAAGTATATATATATAGTTGGCGCACATTTTTTTGCTGGTAAAAATTAGAGATGTTTTTATATATGCGTATATATATATACCGGGAAGTGGGGGGTAAAGTATAAATCAGTGAGAACAATTGAAAACAGGTTGAACCGATTTTTTTACCTTCTAAATTCTAAAATTGGATCCAGCAATGTTAAAAAGTTTGCAAAAGTTCGTTAATTCCGTCCGACCGGAGCATGGTGCATCCTAAGAGACGTCTAATGCCTAACCTTTCGTTTGTGAAATTGTGTGTGTCTTCAATATTAAGTATGAAAGATAAAGGTTGCGGTCTTGGATAGGTTTAACATTTTCTTATATATAATATACTTGGGCACCATGCTGACATACGTACGTATTTGTAGAGATTTGCTTGGGCCGAGTAAGGCAAGGACTTCGAAGCGATTGCTTTTTCGCCACAATCTTTTTAGGACGACTCGCGACTTTTTTCATTTTTCCAACCCAGTTTGCTGAGGCAACATTTGAAGGTGTCTAGTGGAAATTAGGTATGTCTGCATCTCGCATGGGAAATCCAGTGGACATGGACCCTGTCAAACTGCGATCCCGCACAGGTGTCCTCTGACATCCGTCTGGTAAACCACCCACAAAGTTTACAATTGCAGGGCATGGCTGGCCCTCTACCTCTGTCTATTTTATATACTTTCAGTCATGGTCGCAACTGGATATATACCTCGGGTCCACCTTAAATTGTGTTACTGAGAGGACGGGCCTCTTGTATTTGATCTGCTTGTATATAATGGTATTTGCCTGTGGGAAATGCGAGTCTATGCAAGCGCTACAAGAATGTACAATACTGGCTCAGATGAGAGATTTTTATGTAAATTTTCGTGTGACGGTACCCCCCCCCTTTTCATCTTCAACGAAATTCGTTTTGTCACAACAGGAAACAAATGATGCAATATTATTTATAAGCTCCGTGTTGTAAAGCTTTTTCTCTCTGTTTAGAACACTTTGGTGATGATGAAACGGCGGATAAAATAAAGCGGAGTTTTGATGCAAAGGAGCAGAAGACGTTGGGTGGTCAGGTCCGAGGATTTGAGCAGAGCAAATGGGATGAGGTCTCTGAGGGTATCATGTTTGAGGCTAATCTTTATAAGGTTTGTTTGGCCATTTTTTGTGTTTTTTCTTTTGTTTTGCCGATGAAGATATGTTTATCTCCATAACCTTAGTTAGTGTATTTCATTTTTTCACTAACTCTATGTTGAGAGAATGAAGGATCTAAGGCCATGCTCATCGGATTAAAAACTGATCGGATGGTTCTACAGATGGCTGCCCTTCGCTCGCGCGGGGCAATTTAAGGATGATTAGTTCTGGCTAGGTCGTTAATTGAGTGACGAAGATCGACACCAGTTCTAACTTGTGCCCCAGGGGGAAACAGAATCCATTTGTCACGCTGGTCAGCGCCCCAGGGAGCACGCTGAAGGATAATCATCCAACCGCATCGACCACAGCAAGAGGGAAGATCTCTAAGCCGGACGCGGATTCTTCTGCTCCCCAGTTATATATACAAGTAATAAAAATGCCCCTCTGGAGCATGAAAAAGTAATATGGGTGATGGTGTGAGGTTACGAAATCAAGAGAGGACTAGTCCTAAAAATGCTTAATATGGGGGCTAGGTTCAAAAACAGAAGAGGACTAGGTTGTGAGCGAATTAATATGGGCACAGCTTCGCCGAACAACCCATATTCGCAGATAGCGAAATTATACATGCATACGCACTAGCGCAGCCAGAAAAAAATTTCGGGGGGGGGGAATGCAAAATTTTTGCGGAGGGTCTGGGGGGCGAAGTCCCCCAGAAGCTGAGAATTTTTTCTATTCGTGACCTTCGTGGAATTTTTACAGAGTATTCGTTCACATTACAATAATTTTTAAGGCGCAGTGCGTGTTCATGCACCCAAATGATGCAGAAGGTTTTCAAAGTACACCTAATAGAGTATAGAGTATAATTGGTATTAGTTTTTAAGCGCGAAACACGTATTATAACGGTACAATACACTTATTGCAAGCCGAAGGCGCGAAAATTTTTTGAAAAATGGGCGTTTTACACATAGCAGGAAAAAATTCCTGGGGGCAACACAATTTCGGCGGGGGGGGAATTCCCCCATTCCCCCCCCCGGCTACGCGCCTGTGCATACGTATCAATGTTTCGATTTATATACGTTATAGTGCACAAATAATTTACAGCTCAAATATTCGAGCTTTGACGAAGACAAATTTCTCTATTAAGAAACTCTTGATAGTTACTGTGCATTTTTCATTTCTACCAAAATTTATATACATATCAAGGATAACTGAACGAATCATTTCGACGATGATCTGTTTCCTCCCGGATTGAACCAATAACCTTGGTAGCATATCCTTAGGTCTTTTCTCGTTGCTTGCCGTAGTCCAACACAACGAAATTTAAGTTTAAGTTTAAGTGAAATTTAAGTTAATTTATGTATACGTATAACCTATGTAGTCTAACCGACTACGCAAACAACATCTTCAACGATTTTTTGAACGTTTAAATTAATTTTTTTACTAGACTTGACAGTTGACATTGTTCGCTATGTATGCGACAATCAATAAGGCGAAGCGTGAAAGTCCGCGAATATGGGTTGTTCGGCGAAGCTGTGCCCATATTAGTTCGCTCACAACCTAGTCCTCTTCTGTTTTTGAACCTAGCCCCCATATTAAGCATTTTTAAGACTAGTCCTCTCTTGATTTCGTAACCTCACACCATCACCCATATTACTTTTTCATGCTCCAGAGGAGCATTTTTATTATTTGTCCTTCTGTCATTTTAAAGCGTCCCTTTCTAACACTGAGTTAATTGATATAAGGAGCTTGAACAGTGCCACAGGTCGGGCAGAAAAGTGATACCAAACTTGACCACTTTTGAATACTTTCATTTTTGAGCCACCACCAGACACACCACCGGTCACTTCCATAGGTTCGGCAATATGCCCATTGAAACGATCGTAGTCGATTTATTATATACGTACGTATGCCTCCAATCAAAATGATGAAAAACGCTGTTTTAGGGGATTTGACCGGTGGTCAGTGGGTCACATAGCCCGTAGTGACCACTGGTCACTTCCGCCGGTTCTGAAAATATGCTCATTGAAACGAGCGTAGTCGATTTATATGCCCCAACCAAAACGCCGAAAAACGCTGTCTTAGGGGATTTGACCACTGGTCAATAGGCCACCTAACCTGTAGTGACCAGTGGTCACTTCCACCGGTTCTGAAAATATGCTCATTGAAACGAGCGTAGTCGTTTTACTATATATGCTCCCAACCAAAACGCTGAAAAACGCAGTTTTAGGGGGTTTGACCTGTGGTCAGTGGACACCATAGGCCGTAGTGACCACTGGTCACTCCCACCGGTTTCGGCAATATGTCCATTGAAACGACGTAGTCGTTTTACTATATATGCCCCAACCAAAATGTCGAAAAACGCTGTTTTAGGGGGTCTGACCAGTGGTCAGTGGACACCATAGGCCGTAGTGACCACTGGTCACTTCCACCGGTTCTGAAAATATGCTCATTGAAACGAGCGTAGTCGATTTACTATTTATGCCCCCAACCAAAACGCCGAAAACTCTGTCTTAGGGGATTTGACCACTGGTCAATAGGCCACCTAGCCTGTAGTGACCAGTGGTCACTTCCGCCGGTTCTGAAAATATGCTCATTGAAACGAGCATAGTCGATTTACTATATATGCCTCCAACCAAAACGTCGAAAAACGCTGTTTTAGGGGGTCTGACCAGTGGTCAGTGGACACCATAGGCCGTAGTGACCACTGGTCACTTCCACCGGTTCTGAAAATATGCTCATTGAAACGAGCGTAGTCGATTTACTATATACGCCCCCAACCAAAACGCCGAAAACTCTGTCTTAGGGGATTTGACCACTGGTCAATAGGCCACCTAGCCTGTAGTGACCAGTGGTCACTTCCGCCGGTTCTGAAAATATGCTCATTGAAACGAGCATAGTCGATTTACTATATATGCCCCCAACCAAAATGTCGAAAAACGCTGTTTTAGGGGGTCAGACCAGTGGTCAGTGGACACCATAGGCCGTAGTGACCACTGGTCACTTCCACCGGTTCTGAAAATATGCTCATTTTTGGAATAATTTTGTCCGATTTATACATAATGTTATTGATGAATATGTGCCTAATGTGAAATGTATGTCTTCTAATCTACACTGGCCTGACAATTTAAAAAGGCTTGAAAGGAGGAGATCAGATGCATTTAAAACTTGGACTAGAAATATGGATTTTAATGCGAAACAGGAATACCGAGCTTTAAACGATCTTTTTAACAGAGAATTAAAGCAGTTTTTAAGAAAACATGAAGAGGATCTGGCTAAAAATCCAAATAATAGAAAATTCTTTAAATATGCCAACCAAAAGCTCAAAGTTAAATCTGAAATCCCTGTGCTTAAACTGGACCAACAGCAATCTGCTGTATCAGACATGGATAAATGTAAAGCTTTATGTGAATTTTTTGGCTCAGTCTATACTCATGATGATGGGAGATTGCCAACTGTGGTTCATAGGTGTGTGACTAGTTGTGAACGTATGAACTTTGATGTGCTTGATGTATTTGAAGTTTTATATAGGTTGAAACCTACTCTAGTTGCTGGTCCCGAGGACATTCCGTATATCTTCTATAAGACTTTTTCTGCAGAATTAGCTTATCCTATATACTGTATTACTGATTTCTGTTACCATCTTGGTCAAGTGCCTCAAGGTTGGCGTGATGCAAATGTGGTGCCTATTTATAAACATAAAGGTTCAAGATCATCTGTGGACAACTATAGGGACGTATCTTTAACTAGTGGAGCAGCCAGACCTTTAGATTACTTGATCAATAAACATGTTATGAGTCATTGTATTAAAAATAGAATACTTGCGACAAATCAACATGGATTTTTAAAAGGAAGGTCTACTGTTACAAATTTATTAAATTGTTCTTTTCAGTGGTTCAAAGATTCAGATTCTAAGCAGTCTATTGACATTGCATACATTGACTTTAAAAAAGCTTTTAATTCACTATCAATTCCGAAATTGAAGATCAGACTAGAAGCTTATGGTATTACTGGAAAATTCTTAAATATAATCGAAGCTTTTGTGTTTGGGAGAAGACAAAGGGTTAAAATAAGTGATTCGTTTTCTGACTGGTGTGATGTTGTTAGTGGTGTCCCGCAGGGGTCTGTATGTGGACCTACCTTGTTCTTAGTTTTTATTAATGAATTTCTGCACTCGTGTGAGAATATACATTGTTGTGCATATGCCGATGATATTAAGTTTTTTGCTTCCGGGGTTAACCGTCACAGAACCCTGCAGTCTTTGTTTAACAGGTTACAAAATTGGGTCAATGAATGGCAACTTACGGTTTCGATTCCTAAAACTGTCATTTTGTACATCGGTCGTTCAAATGAAAAAGTTCAGTATTCTTTTCAAAACGAGATACTCAAGAAAGTGGATGGCTACTCTGATCTAGGTATATGGGTCACAGAGAATTTAAAATTTGCTATTCATATCAACAAAATTAAAAATAAAGCAATGTCTGTTTTATCTTTACTACTAAATAACTTTGTTTCTGATGATATACAACTTATAAAGCGTATGTTATTCCAACTTTGTCTTATGCGTCTGAAATATGGAACCCTTGGTTGAAAAAAGATATTGAAACTATTGAAAAGGTTCAAAAAAGATTTTGTTCATCCTTTGCATTTTTTGAGGGTTATTCTTATAAAGACAAGTGTGCTATTCTCTCACTTCCATCTCTTGAATTAAGACGTTTAATTACTGACCTAGTTATGGTGTATAAAATAATGTATGGCTACACGATTATATCTGCCACTGACTTGTTCAACTTTGTGGATTCGCCTTATGCTACAAGAGGTCATTTGCTTAAATTGAAAATTCCAAAATCGTATACTGATATCCATAAATTTTCTTTTGCTTGCCGAGTACTCAAACCATGGAATGCTCTACCGGAGTCGATTGTATTAAGTAAGGACATTACTCAATTTAAGAATGGATTAAATGAATGTAAAGGTACCTTGGTCAGTTTTCTACGTGTTTATGACTTTTAGTTTCTATTATCTTCGCGTGTTATACAATTGTATTGTCGTTATTCCGTTCGCATTCATTTGGAGTAAATCTTTCTTTCTTTCTTTCTTCTTTCTTTTCTCATTGAAACGAGCGTAGTCGATTTACTATATATGCCCCCAACCAAAACGCCGAAAACTCTGTCTTAGGGGATTTGACCACTGGTCAATAGGCCACCTAACCTGTAGTGACCAGTGGTCACTTTCACCGGTTCTGAAAATATGCTCATTGAAACGAGCGTAGTCGTTTTATTATATATGCTCCCAACCAAAACGCTGAAAATGCAGTTTTAGGGGATTTGACCACTGGTCAATAGGCCACCTAGCCTGTAGTGACCAGTGGTCACTTCCGCCGGTTCTGAAAATATGCTCATTGAAAGAGCATAGTCGATTTACTATATATGGCTCCAACCAAAACGTCGAAAAACGCCGTTTATAGTGAGTTTTCCCAACTTTGACCCTGGGCGAGGAACCACGGGAGCCGTGCTGACCAGTGGTCACTTCCGGCGGTATCGGCAGTATGCTCATCGTTTTCAGCGACCCCGATTTACTATATATGGGTACCACCCCAAGGCCGAAAAACGCCATTTTTAGTGACTTTTAGGGCATTTCTAGTAAAAGTGGGACTTAGAACCTTTTCGCCAAAACTGGCCAAAAAAAGCAAAGTTTGGGCCCATCTCCTGAAAGCTGCGGAGCGAAATTAAAAAATCCCCCTCGTTACTTTGTGCACATAGTCCGAAATATTCAAATAAAATAAACCAAACGGATCTAGCTGCTACCCTGTGAAAAAAAGTTGATTTCAACCGAAGTGCCAAAATAGCGAGAGTCCGACTTTGGGGCCTTGGCACAGAGCCAAAGTTGGCCGAGTGCCAAAATGACCTTCGTTTGGTAGCACTGGCTTTTTCCTAGGCAAAAATTTCTGGGGGGGGGAGTCGGGGGGGGGCCACGGATTTCGGGGGGGGGGGGAGAAAATTTTTTCAAAAAATGCCTAAAAATAGCTATTTTTTGCTGCTAAGCTAAAAAATTAACTATTTTTAACTTAAATTTAAGCTTAAAATAGCTAAAAAATGCTTAAAAATGAGTAAAAATCCGGCGAAGCCGGAAACATTTTTCAAAATTTACCCTCAAAACCCTATTTTTCCGGGCATTTTAGAGTTCTGGGGGGGGAAGGCCCGAATCCTGGGGGGGGCGATTCTGGGGGGCGACCCAAGTCTGGGGGGGGGCGCCCACCCCCCCCCCCCTATAGGAAAAAGCCAGGTAGCATGGGGGGATACTGTCTACCAACATATAACAGTAGCATTGGACCAAAATGCCCACATCGTTCCAACACTTCGCTAGAAAATGCACTTCCAATAAGCGTTATTAACCGAGAAAAAAACAACCGCACGGTAACTCTCGCCTAGTGCAAAATTTCGAAGTTCTGAATTTTAACCAAAAGTATGGTGGTACTTGTAGTACTACTCGAGTACTTTACGATGGTAACATTTTTATCCCTCCCGGACATCTAATTAGCTGGCACCAGGCCAACACTGTCTCCAGGGGGCCGCGCAGACGCCTTTACACCCATATTATGTAGGGGCGCTATCGCGCCCCTACATAATAACACTCTGATAATGTCGATGAAATTATGATTTTTCCCAGCTGAAAATTTCATTTTTTGTAATTTGTTTGAATTTAACTTTTGCCAGCCAACAAATCAGTCCGCCTTCTAGAGATATCAAAGTCGCATACTCAAGGATCATTAATTATTGTGGTTGGAAAATGACTGCAGTTTTAGTAATCATATTTCGATGTGAACTTTTGCAGTGGTTCCTTAAAGTATTTTGTTTGAGAGGTGCCTAACAACTATATACTCGATGTTTTCTCATTTTAATTTAACTTTATTTTTATTTAATGTTTGCCTGTGTTTTCATTTTCTTTTCAGTATGTTCAAAACGACCATCTTCGCCGAGCCCTGTTCAGCACGGTGGGAACAACCCTGGTCGAGTGTAATCCGAACGACTGTCGATGGGGAATTGGTACGTAATGGCATTTTTCGAGTTGACTGAAACTCCATTATTGAATTCAATAAATTTATCCCTTTATTGTGTAGTCTACGTACATAAAATATTTCGCTGTTTTTCTCTCATCCGGCACACACACATAGAATGAATCGAGTAATTTCTAGCGACCGGCCTATTATTCTGTGGTTTTAAAATTCTGGAAAAGTCGGTTCACAACTGGGAAAATTCGAACTCAAAACCTCCGGATTCATGATCGAGCTATTGAAGGAGTTCCTATCCAACCTAAAGTTACAATAATAGTGCTAAGGATGTCGCAATTGGTATTCAGCTTTGATACACTTAACTCACACTTTTCCCATAATATGTGTAGGTCACGTATTGGATATCATGGGGTGTATAATAAACAACTGCCTCCTCATAATGACATTCACATGCCAAAATGGCTAGAAAACCCAACCGTAAGGGGGGGGGGCATGGGGCCTGGCTGTGCATAACGAAATTGTGGTCACACCAAGAATTTTTGTCTTGCAGTATATGTTACTTCCACTTTTTTAATGAAATTTTAGACAGGTCTGCCTGCAACCGGTTACTGAGTTAAGGTGGTGATTCCTTTTGGAGACATCAACTTTGAACCACTATTATTCATTCATTATTTGGAGTTAAGAAGTCATCTTTATATCAAAATGTAGCTTAACATTTTCTCTTTTCAATGAGTATATACAATCAATCTAAGTTTGGCTTTCTACATGTACATGACTTTCTTCTTCTTTCTCATTTCCAAAGTGTTTTTCCTGTATTTTAGAAGAAGTATAATTTTTCAGATTTTTTGCAGGCTGAAGTAAATTTTTTCGCAGGACATCGGTTAGAGCATTCAATACCTCTATCAAATAGCTGGGGACCCTTTTTTAGTTATTGTGATATCGCTCTTCGTTATGGAGAAATAAACTAAAATGTCTGCGCAACCTGGATTTTGCCTACTTTTCACTACTTTGGCAAGCCACTACTTCAGTTAGAAAGCAGCTATCGGGGCAACTACAAAAGGGTCCCGGGGTATTTTTGTGTAGAACACATCTGCTAAGTGGCAACTCTCTAGCTTGCATACTAAATTCTGCACAATCGCTGGAAAAAATTTGGTCGTGTTTTTGCAAAAACTACATTTTTTGTGATAGCAGCCTAAGGGATAGCAATTGTACGATGGTCATGCCTCCGATAATTGGCCTCTGTGAGACCTTTAAATCGACACCCTTAGTTAAATTTTACGGCTTTCGTAGCTCAAGAAGTAGTGGATTATTTGATTTCTGCATAAAGGACAAGTTTTTGATGCCAAAATAAGAAAATTGGCTATATCTCACGATAGGGAAAAGCTAGAAAGTTGCTTCCAAAAGCAAAATTGTAGAGTTTAACGAGTTCTTTCGAATGGATATAGTCATAGCCATGCAGCTACTGCCAAACTTTCAGAAATTGGCAAAAACCGCCCTGAACGCAAATGTTGAATTTTTGAAGCGCGATTGCGCAGAGGGTGTTAGAACGCTAAAACAACTTATTTTGGAAGGTTTCGTTGAATTTCATCCTGGTTTACGCCGTCAATCAACAATATGTGCCCAAAAGGAATCACCACCTTAAGATGGGTCTATTGTAGTGAGTGTTTACCTTTAGGACTAAAAAGGCTGCAGACTTCAACGCCTGCCAAAATGCTCTACGGTTGAGCATTGAATTATTCTGCGACATTTATTACACTCTTATCTTAATACCAATTCCAGTCAGTGGAAAGAACTTAGTCCTTCCGAATTTAGTGCAAACCGCGTGCCTTCTTTGTCAGATTCTGTCTTGGATTGCTAAATTTTCCCAACCTACTGGTTTTGAGGATAGGGGGAACCGCCCCCCCCAATTCGGAAAGTTTCCCCCATAAGTTTCGACCTCCACCCATAAGCCGAAAAATTGCCAAATTTTACCATATTTGTAAAATTACAAAAAATTTTCCGGCTTCGCCAAATTTTTAAAATTTTTTCGCCATTTTAGCTTAAATAACACCATATATATATTGTTTATTTTTTAGCAATTCTTGGCAGTTTTTCCACAAAATTCCTTAAAACGTCGCAAAAATGTTTCAAAAATATGTGCCTGCTATCAATGAAGAGGGCCTCTTCGAGTTCACCTTATCGCGCCCCCCCCCTCCATATATAAATACTGAACTAGAAGTGACCCAAACTTATGTATAGTCATACTCACGTATGACGTAATTGTTTTTTAATTTCTGCTTTTCTATTTAAGGCCTGGGTCTGGACGACCGGCGCAAGTCGGATCGGCGTCATTGGCGCGGGGAGAATAAGCTGGGCGAGATTTTGACCCAAATTCGAGATAAGCTCCTGGAGTATCCGGAGTATCGACAGGAATTGAAGGAAGTCTTGCAGGAGAAAAATCGTCGACAAACGCTTCCGTAGAAAATTGATTGACGAAAAAGACTCTACTGAATTCCCCCCCCCCCCTACTTATTATGGTAGTAACTGACACCGGCAATAGTTTGAATTGAACTAAACATTGTTGGCTGGCGTTTTTGTACGTACCAATTGATTAATTTGTTTCTCTGTTTTCTGGAATTGGGGGAATTTGTTTGGTGTTTGTTTGACATAGTTTTCTTTTGTTTTTTATCTGTTTGAACTTACGTTTCGTCTACTGTGTTTATGTTTGTTCCAGCATTGTCTTTTTGGATGTTCAAATTTTTTGGTCTTTTGGCTTAGCCTGAACCCTGGTTTGGTGCTGTAGTCCTGGGAGGGTCCGATGATTTTTTCTAGGAAAGCTGGTGTAGGAAATTATTGTCCACGCCAAATAAATACTTTTGGTCCGGCCCCGACATATTTTTGATATAAACATTAAATTTGTCCTCTTTTAAGGTGGTGATTCCCTTTGGTCACACAAAGTTTGCACCATTATTACTCATTCATTACTTGGAGTTGACATTTTCTCTTTTTAATGCATGCCACGAAACTAATGTTGCTTTGCTAAAATATTTTTAACACATTTTAGAAGAAGTATAATTTTCCAGAATTTTTGCAGACTCAAGTAAATTTTTTCGCGAGACATCGGTTATATCATTCGATACCTCCATCAAATAGCTGGGGACGATTATTTATTTATTGTGAAATCGCTGTTCGTTATAGAGAAATAAGCTGAAATGTGTGCGTAACCTGTATTTTGCCTACTTTTCCCAAGTTAGTCAAGCGATTACTTTAGCTAGAAAGCAGCAATCGGGGCAACTAAAAAATCGTCCCTGGTATATTTGTGCAGAACACATTTGTTCAGTAGCAGCCCTCCAGCTTGCATGGTGAATGCTCCACAATCTTTGAAAAAAATTGGTCGTGTTTTTGCAAAAACTACATTTTTTATGATACAAGCCTACAGGATAGCTGTTTTAAGACGATCATGAGTCGGATAATTTGTCCCTGTTAGACCTTCAGATCGACGCCCTTAGTTTGATTTTACGGCTTGCGTAGTTCAAGAAATGTTGGATTATTTGATTTCTGCGAAAATGACAAGTTTTCGACGCCAAAATAAGAAAATCGGTTATATCTCACGGTGGCAAAAAGCTAGAAACTTGCTTTAAAAAACAAAAATGTGAAGCTCAATGAGATCTTTCGAATGAATATAGTCATAACTGTATAGCAGCTGGAAAACGTTCAGAAATTGGGAAAAACCACTCTGACCAGAAATCTCGAATTTTTTAATCGGGATTGCGCGGAGGGTGTTAGAACGCTAAAAGAACTTATTTCGGAAAGTTTCATCAAATTTCATGTTGATTTACGCCGCCAAATAACAATATGTGCCCAAAAGGAATCACTACCTTAAGTAAGTCCCTGTCCTCCCGTAGTCCCGTATTAAGCCAGGGTTCTATTAAGGCTGTTAACTTTGTTTCCCCTTCCAAGGGAATACAAAGAACTTTAGGCACAGAATATCTGAGTCTACTTGCAGCTTATTAGTTTTTAAAGTTTCAATTTCTGGATTTGGTGAACTAATTTTTTTCAAAAGTATTTACAAACAAAAATTTTTAAGGAAAAAGGTGAGCTCAGAATTTGATGTTCCAAAGTTTAAAGGAACTTCTGGTGCTGGAAACATTTATCTGTCCCCGATTCTGAGGTTTTGTTTTTTACTGGGAGGTTTGTGGGGGGGGGCTCCCCCACTTTTTAGGTCCCCCACTCGACCTCTTCCCCCTCCCCCACTCGTTCCCCTTCCCACTTTTTTGGGCTTCCCCCCCCCACTCAGCCTGAGGTGCTTAGAAATTGCCAAATTTTTAGGATTTTTGGTCAAAATTTTTCCAGCTTCGCCGGAAATTTTTGGTCAAAAATCGTCTATTTTGGTACTAAAACTTAATTTTTGAGCACGTATACTTTATAGCACACCTTAGCGTTCATTCACTGATTTATACGCACGCCGTGTGGGAAGCTTTTGGACCTCCCCCATCCCCCCCCAAATATTTTTGCCTAGAAATACCCCAGCAACTGACCGTTTTCCGATTAGCTTTGGGTTCTGGGGCAGCAGTCCTGGGGGCACCCACCTCTCAGGAAAAGGAAAAGCTGTTTAGCAAGCTTACCGTTCCAGATTTTAATTAAAGCTTCGACGTTTCATTAGACCCTTAAAACGGTGCAGGTCACGGTGTCTAAGCTAAAGGTATAACAAGTCTGATTAAATTAGACTTCTGTATCTGTAGCATATTGTTTACAGTATATACTGTTAAACTCTTCTATCTGTGTGGCATGCAGAATGTTTAATACATGCATACTTATCGGTAACGAAGATTGTACGTATACATTGTTCTGACTTATTTAGGAAATGAGGAGGGTTTGGCGGGGGAGCCGATTTAAAAAAATTATTTGCAAATTGTGACACTGTTTATTCAGTTCATAAACTGCCAAAAAGTGCTGAAATGGCTAATTTCACTTGTATTCAGGCTAAAATAGCAATAACGGACATACACAAATTAAAGGGTTGCCTTTTTTGGTAAAAAACGGCAACCCAGTAATTCCTTTGCAATTCCAGCGAAGCCGGAAACAATTTAGAAACTAGGTGAAGAAATCTTAAACTTTGGCAAGCTTTTGGGTTGTGGTTGAGGCTGGGATTTATGGGGGACCTCAACCTCGAGTAAAAATAAGCCAGAAGTTTTGCTACGTAGCATTTCGTTGATATTAACATCTGAATGTGAATTTGTTAATGCCTCGGGGGCTGATAACAGAGAGCCTACCAGCTGTTACACTCTTATAATTATGTACTCTTGGTTGGCCTGAATACTGTATTAATCTGGCTTATCCCTAGTGGGGGTGGGTTTCCGCTCCCCGTTCGGCGACCTCCCCCCATTCAAGGTGCCCCCCTCCCATTAAAAGCTCCCATAACTTTCGACCTCTTCACCATAATCTCAAAAATTGCCAAGTTTTGCAATTTTTACCCTAAATTTTCAAAAATTTTCCTGCTTTGCCGGATTTTTAACAAATTTTGGCTATTTTCGTTTAAAAACACCCAAAGTTAGTCATTTTGAGCGATTTTTAGCAGTTTATACACAAAATACCCACAAAAATTCGAACCAGAACCGCCCCCTCCAGATTAGGACCTGCCGGCCTCCCAGACTTCAGAAGTCCACAAAAATTTGGGTTTTTAGGGTACATTTGCGAAAATTTTCCCGGCTTAGCCGTATTTTTTGTCCTTTTTCAGCATTTTAAGCTTAAGTTTAGGTTAAAATAGTTAAATTTTTAGCTCAGCAGCAAAAATAGCTATTTTTAAAGCGTTTTTCGAAAATTTTTCTATCTCCCCGTCCCCGGAAATCCGTCCCAGACCGGGAGGGGGGCGGCCCCCAGAAATTTTTGCCCAGGAATAAGCCAGATGGTAATCAAATTCTTCGCATGAAATGCGCATACCTGTTGATGTTTGTTTTTGTTTGATGTTTATCATTGTTACTTGGATGTTTCTTGTAAATGTTGCTTAACACTATGTAATAATTTTGTTGCTGTTGTTGTGGTTGTTGGTGTTGTCCTTTTGTTGTTGTCTAGAGGAAGTTTTAGCCGAATCTGTGTAGCTGCGCTTAGCGGCTGCATTTTCAGTTTTTTCTTACATAATCCCCTTTTTTCAATCAATCTCTTAGGATTTTTTGTGCAGAGAAAAGCACTCAGGGATAGTGTGTTTTTATTTGCTGTAGTGTATTTGGTTTTGTTTTCCAATGAATCTTGACGCTATGTAATAATGTGTTTGACGACTGTTTTTATGATTGGTTGATGGATTTTTTATGAGGCAATTTCTTGCACCGATTTTTTAGCATCATCGTTTAATAGTAATTGGCATTTTTGCAATCTTTCGTTATTGTAAAAATAGTTTTACACAAAAAGTTTTTTTGGTTGATGAATGCAAGCAAGAGTTCATTGTAACCAAGAGTGTAACCACGAGCGTCACACTCTTAGTATTAGGCTTGGGACATTATGTGCGCGCAAACAGCAGAAGCCCCCTTTCAATTGGACCCTGGTGAGACCCCTCCCACAAATCAGTACCTGGTCTAAACGGAGGTATGCTACTCACTCTCTTGTATGGTTGATGCTCAGAATAGCTCGACTACTGGTATACACAATGTTTTGAGCTTCAACACGTATAATAGACATACATTGAGCATACCTCCGTTTAGGCCAGGTACTGATTTGTGGGAGGAGGTCACTAGGGTCCAACTGGGGGGGGGGGTCAGCTGTTATTGTGCAGATCATATCCTCCCCAAAACTAAGAGCGTGAAACTTGTCACGCCCTTGGTAGTTAGTGTGTGCTCTTGATGCATGCTACAGACTTGCGGTAATTTCTCCTGTTAAACTGGAAGCATGTGTTTGATTTTGCATAATAATGGAGCTACCACTTCCATAAATTCCAAGTTTCGTCCGATTTCTAATTATCCGTGTGTACATCACACGGACATATCCTGGCAACAGGACACAGTATATAATGGTGTGACATCTGACAGGCTCTCTGTTATCAGTAGGGATGCGCCGGGGCCTGGCCCCGGCCCCGGTGATCAGGCCCCAGTCCTGGCCGGGGCCAAAATTTAGCAACGTTTTGTAAATTTTTGACATTTTTTGACCAAAATTTTGAAATTTCGACAGTCAAAAAGTGTTACAAATCGTTTGTTTTCACACCGATTTGAATGAAAACAACGATAGTAACGTTTGTATATCATCAGAAATTATCGCAAAATTTGAATTTTCAAAAAAATTTTTGAAAATTTTCGATTTGGATTCCCAATTTCCCGGCCCGGTGCATCTCTAGTTATCAGCTTCAGATACAGTCTCTGCACACTACCGGCTGGCCTCGCCCCCATAAGTCAATGTCCAGTAAATGTTTCTGTAGGGCTCACTCGTGGGTTTTCTTTAGTGGGGGGGGGGGGGTGGGGGGACCCCCCCCACTTTTTGGGTTCCCCCCACTCGACCCCCCCCACTCGTTCCCCCCCACTTTTTTGGGCTTCCCCCCCACTCACTATAAGGTGCCCAGAAAATGCCAAATTTTTAGGATTTTTGGTCAAAATTTTCAAAAATTTTCCGGCTTCGCCGGAATTTTTTGGTTAAAAATCGTCTATTTTGGTACTAAATCTTAATTTTTGAGCACTTTTTAGCTTAGATGTAGCAGTATACGTAGAAAACACGCAATTTTTACCGCATTTTTAGCATTTTTAGTCCATTTTATTCCCCCCCACCTTTGGTCTTCCCCCCCCCCACAAGTGGGGGGGGGGGGGGAATCCCCCCACTTTCCCCCCCCCCCACTTTTTTGGGCTAGAGAAAACCCAGCACTCACCATATTCTTTTACTTGTTAATGGTCGAAGGCACGACGTTTGTTTGTCCAAAATGTGTCGGTTTCGAACTATAGAACGTACGGCTATCAGACTAATTTGTTTGAAGTTAACGGAGAGGTTGTCAGCTGTCACACTCTTATGTACATTTGTCAGATGTATTTGCCCTTACTAGTAGCTGAAATTCCTCCGCTTGGAAAGTTTTGACCGTACCATGCGTGTGTTTTGGGTGGGGGGTTCCCCCCCCCATTAATTTCGCCGTTTGCATATGCCTGTAATATGCTGTCTGTTATTCCCCCTGGCTTTATCGTTTCGCAAACTTTCCCCATTATAGTGCCACGTTGTCTGTGTCTGCAATTTCACTGCAATGTTAGCACTGCAGCATTGCAGCCTATCCGGTAGGTCCCTCTTAATACCGTTTATTATATCGTTTATGTGAAAATTATGAAATGTAAAATTCCTAATAAATATTTTCAAATCTGCCTTTGCATAAATTTTTTATAGCTTTTTTGAAAGTTTGCTGATTCCTACTCTGTCCTCACACTGTCTTTTACTCCAAGAGTTGAATTTGTACAGTTTCCTGTACCATAGATGTGATGATTGTTTTAACCTGTATACTTGTTTGCACATAACTTTGGCATGGATGAATTCCCGTTTTTTGTTACTTACTAGTAATTGACAATATATTGTCTACTGTGTGCTATATAACTGCATTCTGTTATGATATTGTTACTACTGACTTTTGTCTGATCTGCGAGAGTGTAATTTTGTATGTAAATTGTTTGGTAAAAAATTTGATTTTAATTTCAATAATTTTTGTCATTTCTATCTAAAAGTGTGTCGCAGTTTTCTGATATATAAAGAGTTATGCTTGCGGACGTTAATTTTGTAAATGAATGTTTAAATAATGCAACATAACAAAACAATAATAATACTGTGCTGTGTTCTGTGCATGTTTAGTCTAAAATTTTTCTGTTTTGCATAATTTATGATTTGGGCAAGGAATGTTTGAAGTGACGTGTCTTGTCTGTACAATAGGTCAATATTGACCCCAAAAAATGGCTGTGACCCAATTTTTCCCAGTCTAGTCTTTCATTTTTGACCGATGAGAGTTTTAAGGTGGTTGTTTTAGACTCGTATTTTTGTAGTCTGTGAGGCTAGAGTTCCGTTTCTATTGTGTTTTACTCAGGAAAAGCTTAAGATGACTATGGTACTGTTTGTGTTTCTATCTGTATCAATTCGTATGTTATTGTTACGTCCTTTTGAAATGCTTTCGAATGTGCAGGATTAAATTTTCACCTTAATTGCTTAGTAGTTGGTTAAGACTTAAGGTGGGATGACTTGGTGGAACGTTATATATAGGGGTTTCTTGGTTGTAGAACTAGCGTGTAGTTTTGCGATTCAGCTTTTCGTTGGTTCAGGATACAGCTACTGTCATATTTGAATGCAAAGAAAAAGAAATTTCAAAAAAGAAAGCCTACTAATTTAAATTTACCATAGCCTCAGTGTTTAGATTTTGATCTGGTGCCTTTCGTTTAATACGGGCTGCTTCTAGTGCTACACTACGCAATGCATATATACACGGCAAGTTCAGTGCTGTTATCAATAATAACGAGGGAAATGTTTTCAGTTTCAGTCGGGAATGGAAATTAGTTTCAGTTCATTCAACAATACTGCAGTTGCTAGCCTTCAGAAATAATGTAAAGCATAAACTGATGATTATAATTCTACTCTAGTGACGAAATAGTAGCTTAAATCCTTCGAATATTCATGTTTTGAGGGAAGATATTCCTGGCGTCAAGTCATTACTGAAACAAGTTTCAGTTTCAGTCGGCGGTCTTTAAGTCATATAATATATATAACAGTTTCAGGTCTTCTCCGAAAATAGTTTCAGTTAAAGTTTCAGTTTCAGGGACTGAAACTGAAACTTGTACAACCGGAAACCTAGTATCAGTTTCAATTTCAGTGCCTGAAACGAAACATCCCTACTTATATACTGAGCTGACGAAAACTTGAACTCGCAATCCTGTCTAGAATTTGTGTTCTACGACAAACAGTTGTAAGCGGGTCTGGCACGGTTATCCGCAGTACCAGCGGATATTGGAAGGCGGACCTACTAGCAGACCCACGACGGTAGTTTTGCGGATATACAAGTATTTTGCTGGGTCCGGCCTTGAACAACTCACTAAAATGTTTTAGACCCAAACACCAGGTGGGAAGCAGGATCAAAATTGTTAGAAATATTCTAGTAGAAACTACAGGAATCACTTTTGCAGACGAAAACAAAAGCTTTTGTAGAAAGGTCAAGTTTAGCAATTTCTACAGGACATCGTTGGTAGTTTTTACCGGAGATCAGAGTTGGAAGTGGGTCGCGGGTACCCGCGGGTACCCGCGGGTACCCGCGGGTCGTGGGTACCCGCGGGTCGACTTTCAGGTCGGTGGGTACCCGCGGGTCAGAGCGGGTCAAGAGTTATTTTTGTTCACACCAATTTTTCCGCTAAATTTTTGGCTAATTTCACCAGAAAATTTACAATTAATGTTAAATTTTCAATTTTTCTTTAACTTTTGGCTCTTTTGAATGTGTTTATGCATTATAATATTGCTTTTATGATAAAATTGGTTATTTGTATTGAATCTGTCTTGAATCTTCAGTCAAAAATATTTCAGTAATATTTCACTCTGACATACATACTCATTGGCATAAATATTTTATCATCACTGAAAGCCTCTAATGCCACTGATTGACTGGCAAACCGTTTCTGCAAAAACAATGCACTACAACATGCAGAGCTCGAAAAACTGCTTCCTCCAGTAGATATTTACCTGCCAAGCTTAAAATTTCGACATAGTTCTACGAGTTATGGCCATTCCGAATTTAATTTGTACTATGTACTTTTGGGACTAATAAATAATTAGTATGATATTAACCACTAAAATGGTAGTTTGCTACCATATCCAAGTTGGGAGTGGACAGTAATATATAAATTACTCCTGCGGTAGACGTCACGCAGCTGTAAAAAATTAACCAGAATGGAGGCTGATCTTTTATGAAATTGCTACAATCAAATGCAATTTATCTTCCTAACGTTGTCTAAATACTGACTCTAGTGACGGATCGAGGTCCCAACACTTCTGCGATGGCATAGCTTGCTCAGAACTACCGAAAACGAAGACGAAATCTAATGGAGTTAGCTTTGAACTTGACAAATTTTTGTTTGAAAGTTTTAATACATCACTATGTTCATGTTTAAAATGTTAATTTTGCTCGATGCATGCTATAGAGTATTTAAATATGTGAAAATGTCCAAATTAAAGAAGTGGGTCAAGTGGGTCGCCAAAATCTCAGTGGGTCGCGGGTCGTGGGTCGCGGGTCGCGGGTCAGGGGTCCGCGGGTCGCGGGTACCCGCGGGTCACGAAATTTCGACCCACTTCCAACTCTGCCGGAGATACTTTGGTAGTATCAAGAGTATGACAGCTGCCATACTCTATGCATTATAAGCGTGTCACATCCTCTGCACGCTAACGACTTTCCCCCTCCCCCGAATGTTGCCGCTATCTATACATGTGTTCTAAAGCTCGAACCAGACACAAAACTCGCCCACGCAGTGCTTAGCTTATGCTTTCGAGCTTTAGCACATAAACATAGAGCGAGCATACCCCTGTTTCGACTGGCACCAATTTGCGGGGGGGGGGGGTGGTCAGCCGTTAGCGTGCAGAGGATGTGTCAAGTTCATAATACATAGAGTATGCCAGCTGTCATACTCTTTATGTATTATGTGTACTCTTTGGTAGTACGGATTAATACAAGTTAGGCTAGTATTCAATACAAATGAAACCTGTAGTTTTCACTGGTTTGCAAGTTTACTCCACAGGTTATTACTCGATACGCTGATAACGCAAACTGAGTATATAAAAGGGCGACAGTGATATTTGAAGACTGATTTTTTTTTGAATGTTTTCAAATTTTCAGTCTTTTAACACCCCGTGGGTGGTTTTTTGTAATGGCGGCTCTCTATCGAAAATATTTTGGGAACGGCCGCCCCTCCCCTTTTCATTAACAGGTCGCTCCAGTGAAAATTACAGGTTTTGTCTTGTAAAAACTACAGTTAGGTATTAGATTTGGGATTGTCGAAAAGTCAGACGAAACTACAGGTTTCCTTAGCATTTTCTACAGGAAACTCCTGTAATTTTCACTATATATTCGAAAGACCGGTAAAAAGTATGAAAGTTACTCTTGTGGAAAATACAGGTAGGGTTGCGCCGTTAGCGAAATTACGGGGCCGGGCCGGGGCCTTCCCAAAGCCCCGGCCCCGTTACATGGCCCCGGCCCCGGCCCTGTTACAGGGCCCCGGCGGCCCCGACGGCCCCAGCGCCCCAGACTCCATTTAACAGCCTTTTGCTTACCCCTTTGCAAGAGTATTGGCAATATACCTCATACTGGCAGTCTTTATGCTTCATTCGGATCCTTATGTTTAGTACATTGTGAGTCATTTCTCTATTCAGAAGTCCTATCTTCAGCAGTTCAGCACAACTTAGGCAAAATTTTTGTGCTCAAATTATGTAAATTAGGTTTATACAATATTTAAGCAGCAGAACTGACAGCCTACACGCAGTCTTTGCCTGTCAGCAATCTAAGCGGTTGCGGAGTTTTGAGCACCAGTGTTGCTTAGGACCTACACATAGGTGCATTAGGGAATTAAGGAAGCGTGTCAAAAATAAATTCGTGTAAACGATTTATTTTACGCGAATTTCAAACGTTTTGTAGCAAGGTTACACGATTTTTACACGTTTCTTCTTGAGTCATGTTTTCCTTCCTAGCTTTTCCAGCTTGTTCCATGTTGTGATCATGGTGTGATTGATCAGTTATCGATTTCTGATCAGTTTGTTATTCCAAACTTTATCTTGTAGTGTGAACATGATAAATTGTAGATAGAGGTTTTCAAACTTACTGAATCTTATTAAAGCAACTTTATTTAGATTTACCTAAGCTGTTATCTTATATGTTATTGATCACTTATCGATTACTGATAAGTTCGTGATCACAACATTGAAATAAACTTTCGAAATTGAAAATTTCGACATAAATGTTTTTCAACTTGCTGAATCTAGCTAAAATAACTTTGCTCAGCTTGTTCCATGTTGTGATCATGGTATGATTGATCAGTTATCGATTCATGATCAGTTTGTTATTGCAAACTTTATCTTGTATTTTGAGCATGAAAAAATTGTAGATGGAGGTTTTCAAACTTACTGAATCTTATTAAAGCAACTTTATTTATATTTAAGCTGTTATCTTATTTATTATTGATCAATTATCGATTACTGATCAGTTCGTGATTGAAACATTGAAACATTGAAACTAGACCTACAAGACTACAAAATTTGCAACTGAAAACAATTAAATTGATATGGGGTTTTGTGTTAATCGGGCCACTACCGTTCTTTTCTTATTTTGAGTGCGAATGCAGGTGCATAATTGGGTCTTCCAGTTAAAGTCTAACTGACTCTCTAATTGTCTAAAAGCTATTGTTTTTAAAGTGGTGTGGTCTAGTGAATTTGTTTTGAAGCGTTTACAACTGAAGAAAAGCTCAAATTGAATTGGAGTTCATTTTATAATCCAACTGTGAATTGGAGGTTAAATTTTATTGATTTAAGAGGAAGCAAATTGTTTACTTTTATGGGCTTTTATTTAATCCATTGTGCTACAATAAAAGTTTAACAATTCAAGCTGCTAAATCAGATTTAAACGCTACTATTCGCTAGTTTTCTATTAATTTAGCTATTAATAATTACTTCTGTTCCAATAATTTGCTGAAACAGGTTTTATGTTTTAGATAGATATTAGCAAGAGTACATAATAATAAGAGTATGCCACTAGGCAAGCTCTATGTTATCAGAGCAAAAACTATGCTCTGCTCGCTAACGGCCCACCCCCCCCCCCGCAAATTAGACCCTTCACTTCAAAGAATTTTGTGCGCTATGTTTGTGTTCTAAAGCTCAAAGCAGGCACAAAATTCGCGCACGCACTGCTTGTGTTTTTGAGCTTAAGCACATAAACATAGAGCGAGTGAGCGTACGCCCGTTTCGACTAGGTACTGATTTGCGGGGGGGTCACTAGGGTCTGATTTGCGGGGGGGGGGTGGGCCGTTAGCGTGCAGAGCATAGTTTTTGCTCTGATAACAGAGAGTGTGCCTAGTGGCATACTCTTAGTATTATGTACTCTTGATATTAGTGAGTACATATTTTTGTGGCAAGTGCATTGAATTTAGAAAACGGTTCAAAAAGCAAAAACGATAGTTTTAAGATGACGCGAATGCCATTACTGTTTGTATAGTAAGAAAGTGTGTCAAAACAGAAATTTCAATTAGAAAAGGAAATTCTATTAGACTTGTGTTGGCAAAATCAATTGCATAAATGACATTAGTAAGGTTAAATTCGACAATGGCGTTGTTGTAATGTCAAAATTAGGAAAGCTTAATTTTTTTATGTTAAAAGAAAGATCGACTTTTGCGTTCAAACAAAATTGCTTGCCATATAAATGACATTAGTAAGGTTAAATTTGAAATTGGGGGTTGTTGTAATGTCAAAATTAGGAAGGCTTAATTTTGTTTTGATAAAAAAAGAAAGAAAATTACATTTATGAAACGATTTTGGAACTATTAAATCCATTGCACTTTAGCTTCCAAAAGTAAAATTGAGACCGTCAAAGGAAGATTAATAAAGCTATAATTCTCAAATCTATAATTTACAAGTGTTTTATTTCTTTCAGCCCAACAATGCTGATTTTGAAACGTTGGTTCCATATCTTTTGGCTGCTTTTGTTCCGCTACGTGGCTGATCAGGAAGAAAGCGGTGCTGGCTGGCCAAAAGGAAAACTAATTCATCATTTTAAAAAATGTGGAACCTGATTTATACCTAGTTAGCTACGACTTATGAAATATACAAAGGCGACATAAAATGAGCTGTATTGTTGGAGTAAACAAGTATATAAGCAAGACAATACACAATCTGTACAGTTACAAGATATATATATGTTACGGGCAGATGAATAAATTGGACACTTCTGAAAGTGTCCAGACAGATAGATAAATTATGCATGTGCGCAGACAGATAGATAAATTCTTACAATTATCGCATTCTGTCCGGACAGATGAGTAAATTATCTATGTGTCCAGAACAAGGTTGGACAGATGCGTAAATTTTTAAACTAAGAACTAACAGTTCAGAATATTTGTGTTTATATCTGTTGTTTAACTTCAGTATTGTTCGTCACTTTATTTTTTATAGTTTATGCATTGTTCTAAAGCAAAGCTTGTTATTATATTTTATTAGCTTATGATTGCTTAAATTTCAAAATGTCTTATTTGATTTTGTTAATTTTATAAATTATAACATTTTTATTTAATAATTATTTTGTGTACTTATTTGTATGTAATTGCCATTAAAAAGAGATTAGGCAATACGTATATAAATAAATAATTATACGTTAGCATAAAATGTAAATTTAATTCTTGTTAGTTTCACCGTTGGTTTCCATTTTAAATTACGTTAAAATAACGGCACCAAAATTTCACAAATAAGTACATAAAATATATAATTTAAATTAATTAACAAATAAATAAATTATCAATAGCGATCAATAATTGGAACGAAATCTAATAAATGCTATATAAAATTAATTAAGTCAAGTAACAGATTTAAAATTTAATAAAATATAAGCTAATAAAATGTAGTAACAAGCTTTAGAACAATGCATAAACTATAAAAAATAAAGTGACGAACAATACTGAAGTTAAACAACAGATATAAACACAAATATTCTGAACTGTTAGTTCTTAGTTTAAAAATTTACGCATCTGTCCAACCTTGTTCTGGACACATAGATAATTTACTCATCTGTCCGGACAGAATGCGATAATTGTAAGAATTTATCTATCTGTCTGCGCACATGCATAATTTATCTATCTGTCTGGACACTTTCAGAAGTGTCCAATTTATTCATCTGCCCGTAACATATACATACAAAACAAAATGTCACCAGTCCACTGTCCAAGCAAGTCCAACTGTCTGGGCCAGTCATCTCTCCAGTCCCACGGACCGTGTGATTTCAGAGTCCGTGCAATAGCACGTGATGAAGTGGGGCCCAACCACGGGGGACATGTCCACCACGACCACCACCTTCCGCTTGATGGTGCCCACCCGTCTGGCATACCAGGTCACCGGTGGGAGAGGTCCATCCCAATTCTCCTGGGGTCGCTCCCATGTGTCACCCTCCACGGCCTCGTATGAGGGGGCCTGAAGAGTTTCCTCTTCATCTTCTCCATTTTCCCTGGGAAGGACCCACCGGAGGTAGGGATATTCCAGCCAGCCCTCCAGTTTGACCCGGACCACCTGGTGGCTGTCCCCCAACCCAAACCCATCGACGCCGGTAAGGAGGATACGGTGAGCCTCCATTTCCACCTTCCCGTCGCCTTCCACCTCACTGGGACCCTCCTCCACCATCCAGTTCCAAAGGACAAAGAGCGCCTGCCGGACTGCCATCAGGTAGCTCAGGGTACCACCATTTTCAAACTCTCCCCCGTGCCTGAAGAAATGCACCAGGAGAGAGTTTCTGGCCTCCTCCCCGTTGGGTCCGAACGTGGGGAAAGGAGTCCAGGACACCCTGTAGGCAGCTTTCAGGGCCCCCAGGCACCGGTCCTTCCAGTTCGCACCTTGGTTCCCCAGGGCCCCGGTGAGGGAATCCAGCAGGGCCAGGAAGGTGACATAGGCATTCATGACGAGATATAGTATGGTGAGGAAGCTGAGGCTGGGAATAATGAAAGAATGATGAGAATGATAAGAATGAATGGGAAGGAAGAAGATGTGAGTGGTTAAACGAAGACGAGAGTTAAGACGAGCGTGGTTAAAGATAAAACGAGTGTAAAACGTTAAAATGCGTTTTTGAAAACTGTATGTTTGATAAAAGCTTTGGGGTTTATATATTACCAAACTCACCTACTAAACCTGACCTCGCTCTCTTAACTTGGCGCTTTCTAAACTTGGCGCTTTCTAACTTTTCGTACAAATGATGTTGTGATCTAGTGAGACAGTGATCTGAGATCAAAAACGTTTCCATTTGTTATATAGTTTGTAGCAAAAATAGTTGGGTCGTCCCATTTTGGCTTAACCTAAGTCACTAGTTTGAAAAAATTCGTTGAAGTCTCGGCAGGAGGTGAAAAGCACAATTAAAGTCTCATCTTCTTTTTAAGTTGATAAATTACTAACAATGAACTTGAAACTTATCAAAGTGTCATAGAAACTCAGTAAAGAGCGATGAAGTAATTACGCCCATAATGAACAATGCTCATGACAAACAATTCATAATGAAAATACGTAGAAGTTAATCTGACAACAGTAGAAACATGGTTTCGTTTTAATAGCAATAGGCTTAGATTACTTTCTTAGTTATGTTTACGTAAGTAATTGAAAGCCAAATTTCGGTAATATTAAGGAGTGAGACTACGACTACAAATTTCCAGATCTGTTAAGTAAATTCGGCTTTTAACATAAGCTTGTTTAGTTGTACAAACCTTAGTTAGCCTAACATTATTTGTTATCTAATATATTATTGGTACATGTAACAAACAGATAACATTGAAGCAACAATTATAGCTATATGTACCGGTTCCTTGTCACTGTTATATGGTGATGGCGGTGGAGTCCTTGTGGGAAAGGGCAGTGGGGAATTTATTTCGAAAAGGGTCTTGCCAGGACTGTAGACCTCAGGTTGATACGGAGTGGGCTGGGCGATGGGTATGGGCTCTGCTGGATTGGAATCTCCACCATGCATCTTCGTCTTGTGTCGTTTCAAGCTGTCCGTTCGGGTAAAGGGCTCCCCGCATAGATCACAGCTGAACTTTACATCTTCATGTGACAACATGTGGCGATCATAGCTGCGCTTGTGCTTATACTTCCGATTGCACTTTTTGCATCGGTAAACCATCGCGATTGTAGTATTTGCTAAAACAATAAAGCATTACGAGTATAAACAATTAATGAGTAGAAATTATTTCAGTGATGAAATACCAATTTCTTCGCCTGGTTTCTGGGTAGCTTCTCGTTTGCTCAACATCTCTATAAATGTTCAGTGTCACCTGTATTCGTCTAAATATGGATTTCGATGTGTTATTTTCTGTAAGATTAACGAGGTAGGACACAGTAGTTAAGACTGACTAACACGCCACAGCTTTAATCTAGGCCAGCAGGCCACACCAACAGCGACTATATAGTCAACTAAAAACTATCAGTCCATCAGGCCAGATCAACAGGCCAGCGTAACGAGTCTAACGACAGAACCAATCTGATCGTTTAAGCACTAGATCCAATCTCGAGCTATTTTGTGAATTACTTAAGAGAAAACCAACATTAGACTCATTACATTTTCGCATACAATCATTTCTTTATCCATCACTTTTTATGGTGATTTTTGCTTTTTTTTATGTGAGCACTATTTGGACTGCAGCCTAATGTAACTAACTTAAGCACGCAGTCCTGACTTTGAAACAACTACTGCTGTAACCACCCGAGGCTAATATGCCCCACAATTCGCTTCCCCCTGCACCCCCTTTGTTCCTACATTCTTGTTTAGACTTTTTTGTTCGCAACTTTGATGTTTTTGCAATTATTCAGTTTGCAACGTGGGACGATTTTGTCGTCAGAGTGGTATGTTTGAGACAAAACCACCGTTGTGTGTACTACAATGGTGTGTTGAAAATTTAAATGGCCATGTATTTTCCGGGGGTTACTTTTCCGTTTTCTTGCTCCACCAATTCAGTAGAATTCTGTCGTGTGAATCGGCTGTCAATCAACAATAGATTCTACTTTCTTTTTAATCCTTTTTTGTTGCTGGAACAACTTGAATTCTCATTCACTCCACTCCGTTTTCCTAAATGAAAATGTTAATCTGTGCATTAAAAATGGTCGTTGACAGATTTTAAAGTGTAATAAATTTTCTCTTTGTCGTGGTGAACTTCTATCTAACACGGATATAGTATAATGTGTGGTATTATACCTTCATAAAATATGTGTACGTATCTGCGTATGTTACGGACGTGTCAAAGAAAGAAACACAAAATTTGGCATAGTAAACTCTGCGTGTCGAACGTTTTACTCCTTGTTCAACTAGGTAATGTACGTATAACGATGATATGTTCTATATAGTGACAGTTGTTTTTAACGTTTAACGATTTCTGGTGAAAAAAGCTGTGTCCTACAACTTGTTTAGGAAGAGTTTGTGTTCAGCAGTTTTAGCTGTGAAATCGGTCTATGAAAACTGTTGTGGTGACTTGTGGCGGGGCGGTATATTAATTACTTTCAGTAGCAAAGGCTGTTTTTCCCTTCTGTGGTTTAATTTGAAGGAATTTCGAGCCAAGGCGAGGTAATAGAATAACATAAGGCACTGGGTTCATATTTTGTCATCTACTGCTTGTGATAATAAATATTTATATACCTGTCGGTATAAACTTTGCTTATGTTGTTTACCGGTGTAATATATTTCGATAATGTAATTTGTAATTTATTTAATTTTTAATTTCATTATGTTTCATGTATGTTTTTGTCCGTCTACTTGTCTGCTTCGCACAGTATGCAAATTTCAGATTTGTGTATTGTTGTAAGACAGCTGTTTTGTGTTTTTTTTACACACTTATCTGTCAAACTTGTTGGTTTTACACGTAAATATTGTCATCGTTGTTTTAATAGTTCGTTATTTGGCAATGTGTATTCATTTTTAGTTATTATGTACTCTTGATATGACGAAAGCATAAATATCATCCAGTTCCAGAAAGCCAGCGGAGATTGCTTATGTTATGGGAAACGAGTGCGGTAAAACAATAAACCGATGTTCTGTATAACATCTATTTGACTAACTAAAAGATACATGAATTTTCTCGTCATTTTGCACTAGTTACCAGCGTTACGCGAACTGCATACCACTAGTATGCAGTTCGCATGCATAGCATTAACCTGCTGCTTCTACCAGAACGTGTGACGCTTGCAACACTCATATTTCTTGATTATAGTGAAAGCCTTGAACTTGAGGATTTGGTACTAACAAGGGCCATAAAGGTTCGTTATGTGTGCTAAATATAAGAAAATTCTGCTGATAAAAGTTGATTCTGCGACATTTCTTCGAATAAACTTAGGCTTAGCTGTGATGATGATGTAACCGCACTGGACCAATAGCGTAAAGCTCCGGACCGATTCTCACTATTCGAATTTTGAGTAATTGGTTGGCGGAACCTGTTGCCACAATACAATAGTACAAAAGTTGCTGCAACTACTCAAAACGTTGTTTCAACTCGTTGAAAGAACAACCAGTAAAATCCGAGAATGCTAGTGCGCCAATTTTCCATATTTTCATTAACTAACAATTTATGGACAACTTCTAAGCAAATCAGTTGAAATAATGAATTGTTGATATTCAGTTGCTTGAAAGTTGACCAGTGCGAGCTGGCCCTCATCCTCCAATAAATATATTGTGGAGAGCTTTGAATGCGTTTTGAAAGCTATTGTAGCATTGAAAGCTGTGAATACGAATATGCATCACAAGATTGAACATCTGGCCAAAAATATTCCGTTCTCAACAGTCCTTGGTCATTAGCAATTCTTAAATATTGGGTCGGTGATTACGGCAAATTCAGTTTAACTGTCAGTATCTAATATATTTCAAATAACAGTGTAAGCTTCCGGTTTGTCGGTTCAAATTACTAATTGTATTGATATTGTATTTTCATTGCTTCAGCTTTTCGTTTATAATTTAAGAAGTTTTGGTTATTTTTGGATTGTACATTTGTCTAATGAGGAGAAATCAAGGAATGCACATAATTCATTAGGCACGGAAGTGGTCACGCAAGTAATATATAATCAGTTTTGAAACTGCTAACTTTTTCTTTTGCAGTTAAATGTAAATCTAGCCACCACTTTAAACTTTGTCAGGACGACATTTTGTCAGCCATCGTATAAACAGGCAAATAAACTTGTTTTCAGACAATTCTTTTTAAATGTAAACCGGAGTTAGCATCGGATTTTGAAAATTGCAGAATCAGGGCCATGAGATTTATTTAACCACAAGACGAAATGTTGGTTTAGAAACTACATGAAATACCAGTCAAATTCAGAAATGTGAATTGATTTTTAGAACAAGGCTAAGTGACAGATGGGACGTAGAGTTTAACAGCTATTTTATAGTATACTTTATAGGTACATGCTGATGCGTTAATATGGCGACGGAATGTACCGAGAGATCGAGTATCGACCTGCTAATCCTCCAGCGGAAGCCGGGATCATTGTGTACCTCGTTCAGCCAAGGTTCGCCGATAACGTGGATGCTGAGCATTTGCGAGTGGAAATCGAGAGTTACCCTGAGATGGCTGATGCTCCCAACTGGACGACTGCAGAAAGGGCTTGGGCCAAACTCTGCAAGAGGCTTTCCCCATTACGAATTGCCACAGGGATCGATTTAATATGATGAAGAAGATGAGCAATTCTCCCAGATGTGCAGCAGATCTGGAAACTATTTACTGGTATGCTGTAAGAGATGGGGACGAGGTTGTCAGGACCTTGGCTGAGGGTGGCTTCGTTGATCCCTTCCGTTCCACATCACTATTGGACATACCGGCCATTTTAGTTACAATTAAGTGGTTGAGTAGTAGTCGACTGGCTGCTATGCTAGTAGTAGTTGAGTGTGGTTAATGTGGTCGAAAAGGCATTTTTGGAAATGTCAAATTGTTTAAACTATCAAGACAAGCTCGACAAACAACTGAAGCCTACGCAGTCAGCTTCAGAGATAAAACTGATAACGTTTGTACTTCAAGAACACCGAATCGACTTTGGCCCTCTGACAAGGGAATTTTACCTGAAGACTGGAATAATTACCACCAGCATCAATGTTGCTAACGCTAACCGACAATGCTTGTGTCGCAAGACGGAATCAGAGGTTAAAACCATAAAAAGCAATGTTGAAAGTAGATTCTCTTGCCGAATTACAACTGCAGCTACGCAGTGGCTATCATAGCAAAGGTTTCTGTAGAAGCACAGTGGAAAGAAGGTGACGTCTACAAATATTTATTATTATTCGTTTGGAATATAATTTAATATTACCAAAGGTTTGAACTCTGCTGTCAGATATAAACCAAAAATTTTGTACACGCATAATTGAGATTAGTTAATACTGTGCCAATATCTATTGTTTAAACTTTAAACAATTTTCTTTGAAAAAATTAAATTTCGCTCCAAACAGCTTGACGAAATTTTAGTCAAATTCCATCTACTCGATAAAATGGCAGATGGCAGGCATGTAGATGTTACGGGCAGATACATAAAGTCCCGCGTTTATGTAAGTTCTTTTCTATTTTACAGTTTTATTAAAGTTGTCTAAGGAAAGGTTGTTCTGTTAAAGTTGCTAAACTTTTGTGGCAAAATAATCTGGCAATTTTCAGTTAATTTTGTGGCACCAATCTAAAGTTTGGAAAAAATAAGCTCTAGCACACTATTTTGTAAGTTTATCTCTCCATGGCAATTTACCGAGAATTGGCCACATTTCACTGGACATGCCACAACACCTCCGTTATGGTGGGTGTAATATACTAGCGCGTACCGGTAGCGATTTGAGAACACCTCAGGTAAGTGCTGCGGCAATTACATGGCTGCCCGAGCCCATTCAAGTCTACAAAGCTAGTAGACCAATTAAACGCAAGTCCATTACGTAAATGTAGTGTTGTTTCAGTAACCGATTTTAGTTTCAGTTTCAGTTTAAGCTTCAGGTCTCTTTTCAAAATAGTTTCAGTTTTAGTTTCAGTCGGAATCGCAAAATAGTTTCAGTTTCAGTTTTAGTTTCAGTCGGAGTTTCAGTTTCAGTTAATTCGAAAAATGCAGACTCTAGCCTTGAGGTATAAAATAATGCAGAGTTATTATTTATATTTCCAGTGCAGAGTATTAGCGAAAAAATTGTTTTAAGCCTTCAAATCTTCATGTTTTGAGAAAAGGCTGAAACTAGTGTCAGTCCAAGTTTCAAGTCTTTACCCAATCCAGTTTCTGTTTCAGTTTCAGTCGGCCGCCTAAACTAGTTTCAGTTTCAGTTTCAGGTCTCCTCCCAAAATAAGTTCAGTTTAAGTTTCAGTTTCATTGCCTGAAACATCACTACGTGAATGTTTTCCCAGTTGTTAATTCGTTCAGAACAACTGAACACAAGCAGCAACTGTCGTTGTATATTAGTTTCTTCTTACGTATACGTTCAGTCCATATTAGCGAGGTGTGACTTCATCTCAGTAGAACTCACCTGCATCCTAGTGATACGTACAAACTAATTTTGACTGTCTGATTAATATAAATTAATTACAATACCTTAATGAAACAAAACGACATATTTTTATCGCCTCCTTTCCGAGAGAAACTTTCGCTGTTTGATAGAAATTTGCACTTCACCTGCTTTGTGTAAAGACAACTTTCGGGTTGGTTATTTTAAGACGCACTTCTCCTACGAAATTCATCAAACATACTCGAGTAATATTTGCAAATTTATTTCTCTGAATATATTTCTATTTTGTATTAATTCACTCAAATAATACTGAAATCACTCAATCACTCGTGTAGGATACGGGGGAAAAGACAGCGACCATTTTTCAAAAAAATCAAATATTGCAATGTTTTCGTAGTTGCAACTGCACGAGTCGGGAGTATTATCAACACTAACACCATAGATTATCACGGAGGTATTGGGGGGATAAGCCAGTTTGGAATTTGACAATTCGACACCTCGATAGTGTAGTTTGGAGCTAAAAACGAGCTGTCTGTCGTGTATTTGTACATAGTTTAAAAGTTTGAATCAAAAAACTTTGAAAAAGCCATACCCGACTATTGTCGACGCACGAATTTTTCTGCACCCAAAACTTACAATATACATTATGTGCACTTTTCCATAAATACATGTTGCGCATATTAATTTGTTGGCACTGCGTCTGACTAGCAATAACTTACTGATCACTGACAAAAATGCGTGCCTTTCATATGTCACAATATCTGGTGACTAAGAGTTGATTCTTTCGTAGAACCTCTAAAATATAGGATGCAATCCTGTATGTAATTTACGTATACTTTATAGCACACCTTAGCGTGCATTCACTGATTTATAGGCACGCCGTGTGGGAAGCTCCGAGTGCCACGCACGAGGGCTTCCCATGCGACGTGCGCAGTAGAAATTAGTGAACAGCGCTAAGGTGTGTTGTAAAATACTTATACAACGATTAAACCTATCCTTCATTGATGAAACCGTACTCGTTTATGTTGCAGCTGACAGATATGTCTAGACAAATTTTAATGCAGTGGCAGCAATCTCATTGTTGTCATTGCTGGAGAGCCTAGTTTTGGTGTGCAGCAGAGCTGTCTAGGTTGGAGCTCTGCTGCACACACTGCTGAAACATGCAGTGAACTGTATGCTTCAGCAACTTAGATTAGGGACAGGCCTCCTAGCGTGCTGTGTGCGTATAACTTAGTTATATGTACGCTGCACTGTGCATTATCTTATTTATATGCACAGTCTTTACACTTTAAAAGTGCAAGATTTGTATAATGTATAGGCTCCAATCTGCAAAAGGCACGATTTTAGTTTAGTGAAAACCACCTGCATCCTAAACGATATCTGCTTTGGAGTATCGAATTGATCTAGTTTTAATGAATGCCTTAATTAAACAAAATGACAAAAGTTTTTATCAACTCGTCTACTGAGTGCTGACAGAATAAGTATAGTTTCCGACAATCGGTTTCACCTGCCTCGTTTAAGGAGCTCGAGTTACTTACAAATCCAACTTCCCTGTAAAATTTACTTAATTTCATCGAATGTGCAACAGTGAGAAAAAGAAGCAAAGTTCATGCCGTTCGAAGTATATATGTCACAGTCTGGAAGTATTCCCTGTTGGCACACGTCCTTCTGATAGGTGTGGGTCCTTTAGGAGTTTTCAGCTTATCCAACACTGTGAGTTCTCGCTAAATTGTATGCCCTTAAAATTTTTAGTCCGCACGCATACCTTCTAAAATGATTCAAGTGATTACCATTCATATTGGTAAAGCTCAATACTACAGCGTGTAGATGGAAATCTCTTGTTGGTAGGAAACTCCACCACTTGGAATCAAATTAGTCTTTTAATGACAGAAGAAAGTCATGTACCACCGAAGTTTTAGCCTTCCTTGCTCAACCTCTTTCTCTTCCTTACATTCAATTGCAATTGATTTTGATTTCCCTTTGTGTGTATTTGCCGTATATGAGGCTACAAAGTTTCAGATCTCAACTAAGTGCTAATCGATTGGAAATTTCAAGTCAACAGTAAATTTAAATATAAAATTTATAAACTGAAATACAGAAGAAAAGATAAAGGTAGTCTGTATAATCACAATTAAATAGTAGGAGAAAGAGAGTAAAGGGAATGCTAATAGGCCAGTAGGAACTACTAAACTATGCTGTGCTCTAAAAAACGAAACTAAACTAAAGTAATTAGAATATTCAAGTTAGTTGCTCTGCCTGCTAGTTGTCACCGAGTTGGAAGTTGGTAGTTAATCCGTGACTCGCCATTACCTACCATCCGGGGGCCTCTGACCCGCGACCCACCAAAATTTGGTAATCCACCTGCCCACTTCCTTAATTTTCACAGCTTCGCATATTTAAGATCATTGAGCCAAAGTTGACACTTTATGAGATTCAATAAAGCGTACGGGAAGTCCCAAAGACGAATATGAAAGATCTGACGTCAGTGAATGCACTAAGTTCGCTGACAACCACTGCACTTATACAACAGATACCTCGACCGATCGAGCGTACCTTAAATTTGTTTGGCAATATTTTTCACGAAAACTAGATGTAATATTTACTAGGCTCCTACTGGACGCTTTTTGTAGGATCGTACTTAGTAATTCCAAGAGTACATGATATATAAGAGTGTGACAGCATGCAAGCTCTCTGTTATCAGCTGTAGGTACATGCTATGTTCGCAAACGTCTGACCCCCCCACAAATGTGTATGTGCTCTTCAAAGAAATTCGCACGCTATCTTTATGTGTTAAAGCTCAAAAACACAACTACTCAGTTGGTTCAATGTGCGTCTGCTTCGAGCTTTAACACGTAAAGATAGCGTGCGGATTTCTTTGAAGAGCACATACACATTTGTGGGGGGGTCAGCCGTTAGCGAACATAGCATGTACCTACAGCTGATAACAGAGAGCTTGCATGCTGTCACACTCTTATGTATTATGTACTCTTGGTAATTCTTATTGTGCCTAAAGGCTTAGTCGAATTTGCAAAATCCCTTTTCAGACAGCTGAAGCTATCCGTTATCGATGAGATCTCGCTTTCGTAGCAATATGCAATGTACAAATGTAAACATACATTAAAAATTGTACAAAAACGGAAACTTTTATGTAATTTCTAACTTTTATAGTAGAAATAAACCTAAGTTTGGTTAAAATTGATGTGAATAAAGTGTCAGTTGAGCTGCTTTTGTACCGCGGGTACCACCATCTTGAAAATTGACCCACAGGTATACACATTTCCTATGCTTGGTTTCTCAGCCATTGTGACAGTTCTTTTGTTCATCAACCAACCGTTTGTTTATTAGTTTTATTATTGCTAACCAAATGAACACCTCCTCAAAATTGGCAAATAACCACTCAAGAGATGGTTTGGCGTCACTTTAAAAAAATATGAATCAAACTATACTAATTGCAATAGGGGTTAGGCAGTAAAACGAATGTTTTTAACAACACTAATTTCAAATTCATTTCTTGGAGATGCGTCAAATGAGACCTTTGAGATTTGTGTTAAATTCTAACAATAACAGAAGCATATAATAGCAAAACTTGTTGTGCTGAGCGTAATAAATGATCTGAACTTACGTAAGTCTAACTTCTGCTGCAAATGCAGAAGTTTTAAGGAAAATAGTGCATGCTGAGCCTAGTAAATACAGGTTCAGAAGAAAAAGCAGGCATGCTGGCCATTCTTGAAGGCTTATTTAATCATTAAATAAACTCAAATGAGGTTACGTTTGGTGTGGGCAGAGCTAAGTATGGAATAACAAAGGATTGATATCAAAGCCTGTTGAATATTTTTGCAGCAAAATTTGTTGTTGGAATAGCCCAACATTTTATCTTCCCAATCTTTTGAAAGGTCGAGTTGCGGTTGGGTTGTTAATATATCAGCCGAAGAAGAAAACCTCTGACAGATAGTAATGCTCAGATTAAATCACAGTCTGATTTGGCGGGGAACATTTGTCCAATGGCACAATATACTTTATTTGTGCTTGGTGGATTCGTTTGCAATAGCGGCAACCGTAGTTTATTTAATGGTTTGCAAAACTATTGTGAAATATCGCCGTAGTCTATTTAAGAATCCATTTTATTTGCTCGTTCTGAGCTTGGCCTCCAACGATATCCTTGTGCTGCTGATACATCCACTGTTCATAACTGTTGTGGTTCTGCGGGGAGAGGATAATTTGCCATCCACGTATTTGTTCTTTGGCGGAGTGGTCATATCATGGTGTGCTTTCAATCTAATATTGCATATTGCTGCCATCAGTGCAAACCGGCTACTGGCAGTTTGCGTTCCGACCAGATACCAAATCTATTCCAGCACACCTGTACTGGCATTGCAAATTTTGGGGAGCAACGTATTGGCGGCAATAGGTACAGTTGTGGTGTATTCTGCCGGCTGTCGAGCCCGCATTGTACTGGGCTATGGATACCGCGTAACATGCCCTTACTCGCAAACAACTGAGTTTGCTATGATTTACTGCGAGATATTTTCACTGGCGTTTATTCCAATAATATTTGTGCTGTACACGACGGCATACCGGATAGTCAAGTCTCGAAGTTTAGGTTTCAATGATAAGTCTTTACTGATTCAGTTTGGAATAATCAGTTGTACGTACATGCTCTACGTTGGTTGCTACTGGGCGACAGAGCACCTTCGTTTTCTGGATTTCCTAAATTCATCAGCAGCCGAGGCTGCTTTTGGTTTCATGGCAGTTCTGAACAGTGCCATAAATCCATTTGTGTACCTGTGGTTTAGCAGCGACATTCGTTCAAAAATCGTAGAGAAAACTACTGCCATCCACAGTGTTAAAGGAAGTGGTAATCAGTCTTAAGTAATGTTGGTCCTTCGAATGCTTTAACTCTGACACTGAGTTCATTGAACTTACATTATTTTGCTCCGTCTATTTGAATATTGCTCTGTTTTAAATGTTATTATTACAGCGGTATGCTCGAATCCTTAAGCCGACATTGTACCAGTTGGACAACTAATTATTTCACTGACACAGTTTGGATATGGGAGGTTTAGTATGTGCATTGCAGTATGAATCATCTCTCCATTAGGAACTCTTAGCTTCAACATACAGATAGCTTAAGTATGAGTTTTTTGAGAGACAATATGCAAATTAGGTTTGGGAGCTCCTACTTAAGCAGCTAGATGGACGGTCTTTGCGGAGTCTTCGGCTGCCTGCAATCAACATGGTTACACATTTTTGCGCACCTCAGTGTAACTTGGAATCTACAGATAGGTGAATTGTTCATATCAAGAGTACATAATATATAGGAGTGTGACAGCAAGCAAGCTCTCTGTTATCAGCTGCAGGTACATGCTCTTATACGCTAACGGCTGACCCCCCCCCCCCCCACACATGTGTATGTGCTCTTCAAAGAAATTTGGCCGCTACGCTTGCATGCTGAAACTCGAAAACACAACTGCTCAGTTGGTTCAATGTGCGTCTGGTACGAGCTTTAACACGCAAAGGTAGCGTGCGAATTTCTTTGAAGAGCACATGAACGTTTGTAGGGGGGGGTGTCAGCCGTTAGCGTATGTACCTACAGCTGATAACAGAGAGTTTGCCTGCTGTCACACTCTTATAGTGATACTGTACTCTTGTTCATATGTAGCCTGCTTGCACTTACAGTAGTCTCGTAGTTGCTACACCAACACCACCACACTAGTCCAAACGGAATTTCACAAATCATTAATCCCCAGTCGATAATTGCAACATGACCGCACTTTTGAATTACAAATAAATTCAATTGTGATTGAATAATAACAGGTCTACCAAGGAATACCTTGCCCCAGGGGCCCACTAAAACTATAAACTGTGCAAGACTTTTCCACATCAAATCTTAAGTCCTCCTGTAGTGAGGAAAACATTGCTAGAATGGTTTATTTAATATAATCAGTTCACATGTTACTGTGTAATGTGTATTACTGAACACAAAAAGGAAAGCATGTTTCAACTTCACTTCAAGGGTACAATCTTCCCCATTTTGCAATAGTTCGAACAGCATTTAAAGTTAAGTTGCAAATTTTCTTAAGCATAGTGTACTTTCACGAGTAGCCTTGAAGCATTTTAATCTAGCCAATCCTTACAGGAATTGTTAATGACCACTTATTGTTAATGACCATATTGTTAATGACCACCCAATTATTTGTTTACCGGTATGTATGCTTTTGGCTTGGTGTGCCTTGAATTGCAACTTTCACATTGTTAGTGTTAGCGCAAGCAGATTGATAACA
>JASAND010012231.1:0-15424 GCA_030248195.1 Trissonchulus latispiculum
TTGGGGGCGTAGGTACAGCGTATACTACTAAAGCAGTTTTGAAAAGCAACATTAGTATCATGGTATGCAATAAAAAGAGAAAACGTCAAGCTGCATTTTGATACAAAATGGCTTCTTAACTCCAAGTAATGAATGAATAATAATGGTGTAAACTTTATGTGACCAAAGGGAATCACCACCTTAAGGTGCTGGTATCGTTTAGTGCAGTGCTTTTGTGCGTATTTTTTGAAACGCCATAACTTTCGCAATTTTGTGAGTTAGAAAGAGCTTTATACATCATTTTAAAGCTTATAATCTGCAGATTCTCGTGAGAGTACGAAACTAGTAAAAATCCGGAAATAATAGCTAAAATTTTCTGACATACTGACATCTGACAGGCTGAATATAGACCAAAAATTTTTGAACATGGATTTCTCAAAACTGTGGAATCGGCCAAAAATCTTTCTTGTGCTGTCCTATAAAGGACATGTGGACCGAGGGACATTTTTTTGGATTTGGCTCAGCAGGTCTTAACGGTAAAGAAAATCCATTAAATGTGCGGTGACACAAAATTTCGCAACTTTGCATTGAGTTTTCTCGCAACTGGAGATGTTTTAGCTCAAACCAAGAAAAATGTCCCTCCGCAATAGTGCAAATTCTCATTCTGCCAAAAAGCACGCGAATCCATTGGGTAGTTTTTGAGAAATCGATGTTCAAAACAAAATAATCGCAGTTTTGCCAAAATGGTTTTTCGGCCAAATCTCTAGTTTAGAGCAACAAACTCCGGCTAATAGGCATTGATAAAATGTGCAATGAGACTGTATATCGATCGAGTATAAATAAACCAAAATTGTCCGTACGATTTGGCAGCAATTTTGAAAAAACTGATTTTCTCGAAAACGGCCATTTTTGGACCCCAAAAATCGTTTTTTGCTTATACTGACTTAACCACTGGAGATAGCTCAAAAGTTGTAAAAGCAAAAATGTTCATTTTTGTGCCCTCTTTCCAGCCATATCAGCCAATCTGGTGTCTCGACTATGTGCTGCGAGAATAATGGCAAAAACCAAAAATTTCTTATCTTTGCACCTAAAAATGCGGGACTGGTCCCAGAATGTTAAAGAGCACCGAAATAGTATATTTGGAAAGTTTCATCCACTTTCATAAAGAATTAAAGCCTATAGGGTCAAATTTACACAACGCGATACCAGCACCTTAAAGCTAGAGATTTGGCCGAATAACCATTTTGGCAAAACAGCGATTATTTTGTTTTGAACGTCGATTTCTCAAAACTTACTTTGATTCCGCAATTCGGAGATTTTTGGTAAAATGGAAATTCGTACTTCTGCGGAGGGTTGTTTTTCTTGGTTTGGGCCAAAACGTTGCGAGTAGCAAGAAAACTCAACCCGAATTTGTGAAATTTCGTATTACCGTACATACGGTCGATTTTCTCGACTGTGAAAACATTCTGAGCCAAATCCAAGAAAACCTCCTTTGGCCCATATGTCCTTTAAGGTGCTGGTATCGTTTACCGTATTTTGAAGGCTAACTTTACAGCAAATAATCCCAATGACCTAAAATTTCGTTTAACGACCTTATTGCTGTTCCCAATCATGCTGATAAAACTTTTAATCGTGTATGAAAAAAATTTTATTTTGACCAAAATTCCATATTTGACGAAAAATGATTATGCTGAGTTTTTCAATTTTAAGTGGTTTTCTAAATTTTTTATCCATTATTAATATAAGTAGACACAACCCAGACTAGAAACAGCAAAAAATAAAAAATTTTAGTTTTTGATTTTTGAGCTCGAACCAGACTACTTTCGGTGAGCGGACAGCGCGCAAATATATCTACTGCTACGAAAAATTAAATTTAACAGAAATTGCGATTTGTTTCTTTTAATGTCTCTTATTCATGCATATTTAATGACTGTGGATATCTTGCAGCTTAAAGTAGCCCATAATAGCAATATTCTGACGTATTCTTGGCGTGAACAGTGCCGGGGGGAGTAAAATTACGAAAATGGGGAGTACAAATGAAATAAATGAAATAACGTTATTCGTACCAACCGCAATTTCCAAAGCATCTGTAAACATATATGGAAACAAATATCTCCGCCCCATCCGTTTTCTTCCTCCCCAACCAGTTTATTTCACTATTTTACGATAACAAAATCATCAATTCTTTTTCGTCACTGCTGAGCCTTTCTAATGGCAAGCCAGCACTTAGCTAAGTGCCAATTACATTGATCGTTAAATAATGAAGGAAATTTATGTTTTAGACAAGGTTTTCTCATACTTCGAGTAATATTGTGTTTTCAAATTTGGCGTACGAATTGAGCAAAACTTATTGCAGGGTCATTTTTCCTAGTTTTCTGTTTGAGTCTAGAACAGTTGAGATATAGCTTGTTGAATTTTGAAAAATGGCACCAATGTGCGTTTTTAGAAGTTTTCTTTCGACATGCTAAACAATAACTAAAATGCTGAAAAATGACCCTCGGCAAGATATTTCTGTCTTCGCTTGCGAAATTTCAGCTCTCTAACGTAATTTAATCGAAAGTAATCCTTGTTCAAAATTTCATATTATTTTTTCCAATTTGTGAATTACCGCCTAACAATGAAAGCTACATTTTATGCTTTAAGTACGTCAAATCTATAGGTTGCCATTACAAATTTTTCAGTCTACACCAGTGCGGTAAACGATACCACCACCTTAAAAAACTTTTGGCCGATTCCTCAGTTTGGAGAAATGGATGTTCAAAAATGTTGGGTCTATAATGAGCAGTTATGAAAGAAAATGTTTGCTAATCCTTTTGCTAATTTTGCTAGTTTCGTAAGCTCATGTGAATGTCCTGATTGTAAGCTTTAAAACGATGTATAAAGCTCTTTCCAACTCCCAAAATTGCGTGATTTACGGCGTTTTAAAATCACCACAAAAGCACTGCCCAAAATGCGTCTTTCAAATACTTCATTTCTCATCAGTAACTAGGTTCAAATGTCAGTCGGCCGCAAACTTACATTCTCACAATGTAGGTTGGCGGCTAGCTTATATTCTCCAAGAATGTAAGTTAGCCGCCAACCTACATTATGACTATATTCATTCGAAAGATCTCGTTGAGCTTCATATTTCTGCTTTTTAAAGCAACGTTCTAGCTTTTCTCTACCGTGAGATATAGCCGATTTTCGTGTTTTGGCGTCGAAAACTTGTCATTTTTGCAGAAATCAAATAATTCAACATTTCTTGAACTACGCAAGCCGTAAAATCAAACTAAAGGGCGTCGGTCTGAAGGTCTCGCAGGGACAAATTATCCGACGCATGATCGCCTTCCAACTGCTATCGTGTAGGCTGCTATCATAAAAATGTAGTTTTTGCAAAAACACGACCAATTTTTTTCCAAAGATTGTGGAGCATTCACCATGCTAGCTGGAGGGCTGCTACTGAACAAATGTGTTCTGCACAAATATACCCAGGTACGATTTTTTAGTTGCCCCGATTGCTGCTTTCTAGCTAAAGTAATCGCTTGACAAATTTGGAAAAAGTAAGCAAAATACAGGTTACGCACACATTTCAGCTTATTTCTCACGAATAGCGATCTCACAATAAATAAAAAATCGACCCCAGCTATTTGATGGAGGTATCGAATGATATAACCGATGTCTCGCGAAAAAATTTACTTGAGCCTGCAAAAATTCTGGAAAATTATGCTTCTTCTAAAATGTGTTAAAACTATTTTAGAAAAGCAACATTAGTTTCGTGGCATGCATTAAAAAGAGAAAATGTCAAGCTACATTTTGATATAAAAATGGCTTCTTAACTCCAAGTAATGAATGAGTAATAATGGTGCAAATTTTGTGACTAAAGGGAATCACCACCTTAAGAAGCCATTTTTGTATCAAAAAGCAGCTTTTCTCTTTTTAATGCATACCATGATACTAATGCTGCTTTTCAAAAATACTTTTAACACATTTTAGAAGAAGAATAATATCCCAGATTTTTTCCAGACTCAAGTAAATTTTTTTGCGAGACATCGGTTATTCATTCGATACCTCCATCAAATAGCTGGGGTCGATTTTTTATTTATTGTGAAATCGCTATTCGTGAGAAATAAGCTGAAATGTGTGCGTAACCTGTATTTTGCCTACTTTTTCCAAATTTGTCAAGCGATTACTATTGCTAGAAAGCAGCAATCGGGGCAACTAAAAAATCATCTCTGGGTATATTTGTGCAGAACACATTTGTTCGGTAGCAGCCCTCCAGCTTGCAATGGTGAATGTGTAATGAAGTTAGTGAAATCTGAATCTCGATCCACTTTAGACTTGATCACACGGAAGGTTAGCGCGTCCACTTATCAAAGCAGACTTAGGCACTGGATCTCCGAAAGGTGGTGTTCCAAAATCAGAGATTCCCTGCAGCCAACCTTTGTGGGGGTCTTCTTGGTGAGTTCGTTTGATGCACTGGATTCCAGCAGATCAGCAAGAGGGGTCAGCACTTGCTTTGACTTGATCGCCGGATTGGTGATGAGTCTTCCAATTCCTGATCAGAACTTACCTTAATCAGTCCTGATCCAATCCTTGTGATGTGAATTCCTTGTATGGCAATCGCGCCTCTCTATGCAACTCTAAGACTCTAAGTCTGACACGCCAGCTATTTATTAGGACTAATACAGTTATGATAGGTACACTTTAAAAGAATGACAATTAAGATACAACAAACGTTATTACTAGGGGTCGTTACAAGCTGTGCAAAAACAGATAAATACAGTTCAGTACAGTGTTCAGTTACTGTACCAGAGTTGCCAGTTACCGTCTTAAGTTGATTATTAATATTATCCTAATTTAGGATAATATTACCCAATATATATATGTATTTTAGGGACAAGGTTTAGTGGTACCTCTTCTTCTTCCCTTTCTCACACTTGATCTCGATTACCTAATTGTTACACTGTCTCCAACACTCTGCTAATTAATACCTATATGCTTTCTCGTGCGCCTATATGCTTGTGCTATGCGACTCTTTATCCGTCCTTACAAAACGGATTACCAAACTACAAATCAATAAAACACAAATCAGCAAACATAAATCAAGTTAAACCTGGGGTCGGTCTATGGGTGAGTCCCCGAATGTTGGACACTGCTTTCCCGAAGGTCCGCTCCAACACCTAGACAGGGTTACTGTACGGAAATGTCTTTTGAGGAAAGATAGAAAGTGGGGAATTTCCTGGTTCGGTCTTACTTATTCCTAATTAACGAAATTTAACACAACTACAAAGTTCAATAAATCTGATGGCTTCTTCTGTCTGCAGGCTGGCGGGCTCTGGCTGACTACTAAGTTCAAGCCAGAGACGAAGGGGGCAAAGCTCCAAAACCGGTGATGATGAACAGGGTGAAGCTGGCCTTTTCTTTTAACAGAAAGTTCGATAGTTAAGTTTGCAACGGTTTCCGTAAAGTTATGGTTCCCAACTTGAAATCAGGTGCCTGCGAAGTCGTCTCTGCTCTTGACCTTAGCTGCGTTCTAATTCCACAACGTACCTACACTGATAGGTTCCACAAATCGGCGACTGACAAAGTTCACGTTCTGGGATCACTTCCGGATCCAACAATCTTAGATAAACACAAATTGAATCTGACTACGGGTTCCACGACAAGACTGAACGCTTCCACTGACTGCTCCAAATTGAATAGCTCACGACTTCGAATCCTGATCAGCGACGGTCCGCGCACCTGAATCAAATGGGTTAAAAACCATTAGTACAAACTTATGGTGCGGGAATCGAACCCAGCAACCATTACTCGTTCCTTTGCTTTCCAGGCCCAAAATGTGCATTTTGGGCCCCATTTGAGCTTGTAAATTGACGAAATGACTCAAAATCATTGGTTATTGCCTTTCTGCCAATATTAACCTTTCTGGTGATTTCTTGTCACCAAATTTGCCTTCTTGGCCATTATTAGCTTGTATTTTACAGAATTTGGCTGAACCTGATGTAATTTTTTGCTTGGACGAAATGATTCGTAAAGTTTCCACTTTTGGCTCAGTTGGGCCTGATTGAACTTGCAGCTGGACAAAACACTCTTGAAGACGTGCAAAAATGCGCTGCTTGCAACCTATTTTCGAACTTCATTTGCCCTTGCCTTTTTCTTACACAAACCGGACCATTTTGAAATAATGAACTGAATCTGACTGAATTTTGCATAATCTCTCAGGCAAACAATATGACTGGCCAATATTAATGTTTTCGGCCTGTTTCTGGCCTAATGTTGTTGATTTGCCACGGAAAATGGGTTCATTTCCCGTGGCTAGCTAGTTAGCCCAAATATATATTAAACTTGACATTTTCAGTGAATTTCTGATATTGGAAGATGGTCAATTGCTAAATACTTGTAGTAATTGGGTTAATTGATGCCTATCTACTTACTTATGCTAAATAGCTAAAGCCTACGTAATATTAAAGCTAAAATTTAATGCTACCTGGTTATTTGATTTAAAATACCTATTAATTAATTATTTTCCTATTCGGAATGACCTAATTAACTTAAATTAAAACTAACTGGCTGATTTTGAGTGAGTTTTCGCATATAGTTAATTTTAGTTAGTTTATGCCAAAAATGCAGAAACTCACTCACTTACTGTCTCAGCAGCTATTCTACGCAGTCCCTACTTACCGACCTACCGGCCTACCGAACTACTTCTACTTCTAAATCTACCTCCCACCTATCCTAGTGCCCTAACAGGGGACGTACCGAACCGCTATTCGATCCGGTGCTGGCAACCCCAGCAGCCAGCCGAGTGGAAGTCGCACGTACGACCACACTTTCACACGAGCACATGCCAGTACTCGTGCAAAACTGGCATACAAATTAACAAAACTTTGATGAACACGAATTTGAACAAAAGTTACATATTCTTGTAGAGCTTGAAAAACTGAACATTTTTTACGCTTACAGTACCAAAAAATATTCGATAACTAGTGAGAAAAACATAATTAAAGTTAAGTAATACTTGCGCAGATTGGATTCTGCGCAGGCTTAACATTTCTGCGTTAACGTTAACTTGGCTGTGTTAATTAGTTAGTGAAAATTAATTGGGGTAAGAGTTACATCATTTTGTAGAGCTTGAAGAGCTGAATATTTTCCTTTTTGAAACAGATCAAACCGTTCAGCTGTTAAGGAGAAAATCATGATCAAAGTTTATGCCTACATATGCGTAATTTGTACATACAGTGTATTAGTTCAAACGCACACGTGCTGAGTTGCCAATTTGCTACGGTACATAAGCTAGCTGGAACTAGTTCTAACCATAACCCGTGTAGCTCAACTGGATGAGCACTGGATCCCTTATCCAGAGGTCCTGAGTTCGAATCTCAGCACGGGTTTATTTCTTTTCTTTTAGTTTGGTTCATACTTTTGCTTTTTCAAAGCTGAATATTAGGGTGCTGGTAAAACCCAGCCCAGCCCCCAGCCCCAGCCTCCAGCCCCGATGGGTAAAACCCAGCCCTCCAGCCTCCAGCCCTCCTAGGTAAAATCCAGCCCAGCCCCAAGGGTAAAACCCAGCCCTCATTTTCCAGCCCCAAGGGTAAAACCCAGCCCCCGTTTTCCAGCCCCTGGGATATTAGGTTTTTCCCAGCCAGCAGCATGAAACGGTTCATATAAATTCCATTCATGTGAACCAGTTTCTAACCGCAAGCAGTTAATACTAGGGTCCCGGCCGCCCGGCGCCCGGTACCTTAATTTTCTGGTTAGCCAAAATACAAGTTAAAATATGAAATATTTGATACTTTTGAAGATTTTAAGGCTCCAATTCGGCGAAACTATCGTCGCAAGCTGGCAATCCTGCCGGTGAAGGCAGTTAGTTCGACTGGCCGGCCGGTCTACAGTGGGCCTGGGCCGGTTTCACTTCGCAGGGTCGGTGAATGACACTAGCACAGACTTTTGTCTTGTTTGCATTTGTTCGAAGCCTGCTAGATGCACACATTTTCATAGAGCTATGTGCAAATGTAATTAGACATTGTGAAGTTAAATAAGCTTGAGCAATTGTTTATTTTTGATAGTTACATTTTAACATATGCCTATTTCTTTTAAGATTAAAGGGATTAGATTTAGATTAATCCGCATTAAAGAATCAGAACCTTGAATTTAAAGAAATAAAGTTTCATCCAGGGAGTCAAAAGAGTAAATCAGATAAAATTGAATCTCATTTGTCGAATGCACTGAGGCCTTGCCTAACCCTAACCCGGCATTAAAGGTACAACTATTTAAACATAACTCTTTTTGCCCTTCTGGGCGAGAGGTTCTACTTTTTTCGTTCTCGCTAGGGAGATCTACCCGTAGTTTGTCGGTCTGGGGGGAGCCTGCACCCCCTCATTCCCCCCACGTTATCCTATGGCTATTAAAATTTAAACTGGCTGTTTTTCAATCCTCTTAAAAACTACTGAAATTCAACTATAATTGCCTTTCTTCAAATTGCCTTCACTGGTCGGACAGCCAGCCTGTGACAGTTTAGTCTGTCGGACTGGAGCCAATAGCCGTCAAGAGTGTTAAATATTTCACATTTTAACTTACATTTTGGCTTGGCTAACCGGGGAAATAAGGACCCCGCTTTTATGTGCTTGCTCTCAGGAACAGGGCCCAGGTTAATGGAATTAATACATGGACTGCTGGCTGGGAAAAACGTTACCCCAGGGGCTGCAAAACGTGGTCAGGAAAACGGGGCTGGAAAACGTGGTCAGGAAAACGGGGGCTGGAATACAGGGGCTGGAATACGTGGTCAGGAAAGCGGGGGCTGGGAAACAGGGGTTAGAAAAAAGGGGCTGGAAAAAGGGGCTGGGTTTTACCCTTGGGGCTGGGCCGGGTTTTACCCAGTGGGGCTGGCAGTTGGGGCTGGACTTTACCCAAGGGGCTGGAGGCTGGAGGCCGGGTTTTACCCACCGGGGCTGGAGGCTGGGGCTGGGCTGGCTTTTACCCACACCCGAATATTATGACCGAGATAATTTACCCAATTAAGGCTGTGAACCATGAATTACTACCCATTTCACACAAGTCAAATGATGCACTTATTTTTACCTAGAACCAACTACGCCGGTTAGGCACTTTCAAACTAACAAGTTACCAACACAGCAAAACTAACATTATTTTCTGGATTAGACTGGGAGACCTGTTAATCCGCTAATCGGACGTCTACTGTAAAGTACTGAATTGTAGTGAATTTCATGCTATTGAGTGCACTACTCCCGTTATAGTTTTGGATTCGGCGAGTTCTGGATTCCGTGAATGCGGCTCATCCGTCCCCTAATCGCAGGGCTACCTACACGGATGACCGGAAACCCAACAGAATTGCAGTCCTAATTCGGGGTCCCCGTGACCCTAGGCTGCAAACCTATTCTAAACCACGGAATATCCCACTGTTTCCAGGCATAATTCACGCTACATTCACTCCGAAAAACAGCGTTTTCGCGTCAAACTAGCAGCCAAGTTTTGAACGTAATGGTATCCTTATTCTTCATGGTTAGGGGCCAAATTGCTACTCAATTTGGCCCAATTCCTGCCTAATATCTGAATATTTACACATTCATTCTGGCAGTCCCAAGACCCTTATCGGACAAAGGGGCTTTTCATGGAATGCCCTCATTCACACTCACAATTACCCAATTTTGGTCTATAAATCACACTCTAGAAATGGGGCTACTCTTGGGACCTCACAATCCATTAGGAATTTACCAAAGTAGCCAATTCTACGTAAATTTGGGGATCACATTCACACAATTACCATCGCAATCATACCAACGATTACATAAACAACTAAACACATAATACAAATCCTAATACTCTCCTATCTAAACCTATCTACTCTTTGTATGCACATTTTGGTCCTAATCTAAGGTAAGTTTGACCTCTATCTTCACCTTGAAATTCATAGACTTTGTAGATTTGACAGAAATTAAGAACTTTGAAACTTTGATAATTTTACTGGAAAGCTGAACGAGTAATAATTGTTTAGGCAATTATTACAAAAACAACGACAAACATATTCCGCTAAGGACAGCTCTATTAAATTAACTTCGGGGAAGCCGGCCATTCCCTCTGAAACAACCTGATAATTAGTAGTTAAAAGCGATTCAGGTTTTAATTCCTATTAATTTTGGCAGCCGACCTACACAGAATTACAATTTACAATTACAGACAGTATACTTGGCTTCAATAGCGCCTATTTCTGCAAAAGCTAAGTTTAGACCAAAAAGGCCTTCTAAAAGCCCTACTGCGTTCCTAAAGTGTGTGATTCTGGCCGAGCATAGTGCGCTCATATGGCCCTGAACGTGTGGTGTTCGCCGTGTGGACTTGGATCTTCTCCTCTGACCAGTGTGGGTCAGAGGAGGTCCCTAACTCGCGTCCTAAGTACACTTTTTGTTCCCGGCCAAATCGCTGGCACAACGGGAAAGTGCAGTGCAAAGGTGAGGAAAACACGGCCGCTCTCGGCCAAGATTCAGGCGAACACTAACTGAAATTTTGAATTTTCCAGTGAGCTGACAGGAGACTGACAGCTCACTGGTGTTTTGACCTCTGTCGAATTTCCTTTGATTTTAGGAGGAGCTTCCAGAATTTTCTGGAAGCTCCCTATCTTAAAGTGTGTGCCCGACGCGGGCTGGCGAGGCGGCTGGTCCGTTGGAGGAGAGATTAACGAGAAAAAGGAATTATGGCCCTCCAACTGACCCCTTTTTGATGAATTTCCCAAGCTGAATCTTGGGAAACTTTGCAGACTTTTTGGTTAACACGTAAAGGTAACCAAAGGGGAAATTCCCGGCTTCAAAATTAATTTTCGCGGATTGAAAAACAAAATTGGACGAAATAAAGGCCTCTCGGGGCCAATTATGGAAAAGCAAATATTAAGTGCTAACTTGACTATATTATTTAATAAATTTTGGGTTTATTATGTTGAGGCGCTTCCTTGTTTCCAAGCCCCTTTCTTTCCTTTCGGGCGTGACCTTTCGGCGAAGACAAGAGAAGCCGCTCGTTAATCCTAGCAACAATTGCTCTCCCTTGCTGGAACTTCTGTGTTTCCAGCACATGAATCAGCAGCGCAAAAAATGTGCATACAAGAAACTACGTAATTTTTAACAGACTAAAGATTAGATACTATTATTCTACGTACGAAACTACCTAAGACTAACTAATTTCATTTTATTTTATCTATTTGGGAGGGAGTTAGGCCCCCTCCGAACGTATTACTACACCTAAAGGTGTGTACTAACTCCTTCTCTGCGAGGCAAGTCTTTGCTGGGAGACAGCCAACAGAGGCCCACCCGGATGAATGAAAGGTGAATGGGCGTAACAACACGTGATTGTTACGTCTTGTTGTAAAGGTCACTAAAGGCCAATATTATGAAATAAAAACGTAACCATTCAAAAACTTTTTGGCCTATAACTTTCGCAATATTGGGAATTAAAAGACCGGGTTTGGATTTTCGGGATCAGAAAAGAATTGCCTTTCAGATGAGCTTAACTTATATTTTCACCAAAAATCTCAAAAATTAATTAATTACTACCTAATTAATGCAACTTAGGCCTAACTAACACTTATGAACACCAATTATCGTTGTCTAATGCTGCTGACGAACGAATTATGACCTTTTATTAACCCATCTTCCAATATTTGCGCTTATTGGCAATATAGAGTGCTTTTAAACAGAATTCTCCTGTTAAACTACTGGTTATTTCGCAATATCTTTCTTTAGACCTATTTTCCCCAACAATTTTAAACTATTTTAATTGAATTTTGATGAGCTTCTTGTCAACGGGAGGCCTTATTCATGGCCTAGGAAGAGTATCGACTCCTCCATTATGTAATAAGAGCAATGATGGGGCCTATTACTGACCCGGGAAGGGTAACGACCCCTCCATTATTAGTTACGCCGGATTACGCCTTATTAAGCTATTTTCTGCAGAAATTCTCTTTCAATTTAAGTCCTCTGAGCGGGTTATAGTGTCACTCCTAACTTTATTTCCTAACCACACTAAAACTTATGTCCCTAATTGTGAATTTCTGGGTGTTCCGAACTGACTGGCAACTCTGGTAGTTACGTAACAATTATTTTCATACAGTTGCTTGGACGTTTCATTGGTCACGTTAGGATCTTACACGCACATCACTCATAATCAAGGCATCAAACAATTCGATCGATGATCGCAGTCCATAACAAACTGAGCTTTTCCTGTCATTTTTGAGTTTCATTTAGCTTTTTCCATTACAAATGCTCCACAATCTTTGGAATAAAATTGGGCGTGTTTTTGCAAAAACTACATTTTTATGATAGCAGCCTACAGGTTAGCAGTTGGAAGACGATCATGCGTCGGATAATTTGTCCCTGTGAGACTTTCAGATCGACGCTCTTAGTTTGATTTTACAGCTTGCGTAGTTCACGAAATGTTGGATTATTTGATTTCTGCAAAAATGACAAGTTTTCGAAGCCAAAACAAGAAAATCGGCTATATCTCACGGTAGAGAAAAGCTAGAAACTTGCTTTAAAAAGCAAAAATGTTAAGCTTAATGAGATCTTTCGAATGCACATAGTCGTAACTGTATAGCCAGCTGCCAAACGTTCAGAAATTGGGAAAAACCACTCTGACCACTGAACCAAATGGAGGGGTCGCCAACCCCCCCCCCCCTAAAAAATTTTTGCTACCCGTCCAAATCGGCCGTCGGCCGACACCCCCCCTAAAAATTTTCAAACCCCTTCCTAAATTTTTGAAAATTTTTAGCTGAAAATTCGAAACTTTTCGAAAAATTGATAAAAATAAGCCAAAAATTTCTAAAATTCGCTTAATTACGCTAAAAATTGCTAAAAATAGCTGAAAATTGAGAAAATTTTTAAGTTTTTGGTCGAAAAACCGCTTTTTCGCCGACTCCCCCCCCCCCTCGAAAATTTTTCTTACCCCTCCCCCCAAATTGACTTTTGGCGACCCCCCTCCCCCTTTTTTCGCCAAACCCCCCCTCCCTACTTTTTTCGAACCCCCTCCCCCACTTTTTTCGCCAGCCACACCTATGGTTATAAAGCTGATCAATTTTCTCAATTTTGAGCTATTTTTATATTGATTTCCAAGGTAATTAAGCGAATTTGAGCAATTTTTCGCTAATTTTCTGAAAATTTTCTAATTTAGTGCAAAAATTCTAATTCGCAAAAATTTAGTTAGGGGTGTTGAAAACTTGTGGGGGGCATAGTTTCCTTTGGGGGGGTATATATACCCCCAAAGCCAAAAAGTTCGACCAACTTCCCCCCCAGATTTTTTGACTTGCCCTCCCCCAACTTTTGGCTACCCCCCCCCCCCACACGAAGCCCAATTTTAGAAAACAATAGGAAAAGTTTTTCTAATTGTTTTCCAAAAATTTTCTATAAGTTTACTGAATATTTTCAAATTGTTTTCTAAACTTTTCCAATTTATTTCTAATAGATTTCAGATACTTTTTTTCTAACGGTTTGCACACTTTCTAATCTCTTTTCTGAAAATTTTCTGGCTGATTTCTAAAAGTTTCTTACTTTTTTCGGAATGTTTGCCTTAAAAAAGTGGACATTTTCTTATTCTTTTCTCATTATTATCTGTATGTTTTCTAAACTACTTCTGCTGTTTGCTGTTGAATTGAAAAATCGGTACTTTTTTGCGCTTTCAGCTCCGCAGTGGTGCCGCAAAGTAGATTCAGCGAAAAGTGACTATTTTTGTGGTTGTCGCGCAGGTCGATTCGACACCTATATGCAAGCTGGGTCTGATTTCTTTTTGTATACAATTTGTGTATATATAATAAGCACCAGCTTGTAGGTATCGACCTGCGCGACGACCACGAAAATAGTCACTTTTCGCTGAGCCGACTTTGCGGCACTACTGCAGAGCCTCAGCGCCGCTGTGGCGGAAAAAAATAGTGATTTTTCCATTCAACACCAAACACCAGAAGTATATTTAGAAAACATACAGATAATAATGAGAAAAGAATAAGAAAATGTCCACTTTTTTAAGGAAAACATTCCGAAAAAATTAAGAAACTTTTTAGAAATCCGCCAGAAAATTTTCAGAAAACAATTAGAAAGTGGGCCAACCGTTAGAAAAAAAAGTAACAGAAATCAATTAGAAAACAATTGGAAAAGCTTAGAAAACAATTTGAAAATATTCAGTAAACTTATAGAAAATTTTTGGAAAACAATTAGAAAAACTTTTCCAATTGTTTTCTAAAATTGGGCTTCGTGTGCCCCCCCCCCCGGGTCTGGATCAAAAGCAGCCCGCCGGCCGGTCTGCTGATTGCTGAACCAGTCCAATACGTAATATACAAGGAACAAGGGTTTAACTCATAGGTGTGGCTGGGCAAAAAATCTGGGGGGGGGGTTCCGACGGAAGGTGGGGGGACCCCCCCCCTAAATTTCCGATTTTATGCCATTTTGGGCCACTTTTTGGCCAAAAATCTGGGGGGGGGGTCCCCAAAATTTGTCATTTTGGTGGGGGGTCCCCCCCACCCCTCCTAACACATCTATGCTCTTAAGTGAAATCAGAAAAAATTCTAATTTTGCCCGTATTTCACTTAAGGTGGTGATTCCTTTTGGGCACATATTGTTGGTTGACGGCTCAAACCAAGATGAAATTTGATGAAACTTTCCAAAATAAGTTCTTTTAGCATTCTAACACCCTCCGCGCAATCCCGCTTCAAAACTTCGACGTCTCCGTTCAGGGTGGTTTTTGTCAATTTTTGACAGTTAGGCAGTTGCTACACAGCTGTGACTATACTCATTCGAAAGATCTTGTTGAGCTCTACATTTTTGCTTTTTAAAGTACCTTTCTAGCTTTTCGCTATCGTGAGATATAGTCGATTTTATTATTTTGGCGTTGAAAACTTGTCATTTTTGCAGAAATCAAATAATCCGCCATTTCTTGAGCTACGTAAGTCGTAAAATTAAACTATGGGTGTCAATTTGAAGGTCTCGTCGAGATCAATTATCCGTGACATTATAATCTTCTAACTGCTACCCCGTACGCTGCTATCATAGAAATTGTAGTTTTTGCAAAAACATGACCAAATTTTTTCCAGCGATTGTGGAGCATTTACTATGCAAGCTGGAGGGTTGCCACTTACTGGACGAGTTTTACACTAAATTACCCAGGGACCCTTTTTTAGTTGTCCCGATTGCTGCTTTCTAGCTATAGTGGTCGCTTGCCAAAGCTGGGAAAAGTAGGCAAAATCCAGGTTGCGCATACATTTTAGCTAATTTCTTTATAACGAAGAGCGGTTTCATAATAATTAAAAAAGGGTCCCCAGCTATTTGATAGTGGAATCTAATGATGTGGTCGATGCCTCACGAAAAAATTTACTTTAGTCTGCATAAAATCTGGAAAATTAAATTACTTCGAAAATACAGTAAAATAAGTTTCGAGAACTAAAGTTAGTTTCGCTGTATTCATTAGAAAGGGCAAATGTTAA
>JASAND010012232.1:0-13495 GCA_030248195.1 Trissonchulus latispiculum
TTCTTGTATATATATTATAGGGGGGCGCGAGAGCGACCCCCTATAATATGGGTGTAAAAGGCGCTGCGCGGCCCTATGAGACTCGTTCGAGCACTGTGCCAGCTCAATACTGAACGAAACTCGGCAAGTTTGGTATCGTTGGAATCTACACGACGAGTACAACAAGTTGCAAAAAAGTTTTGGTCAAAATTTTCAACTTTGAAAATTTTCGCTTCCGGACAAGTTAGGTCCGTTTGTTTTTTTTTTCTGTGTTAGTCACGCTTGGAAAAGGGCTATTTTGTGCAGAGGTGTTTGAAAGATGTGAGCATTTTCAGCCGGAAAGGTTTATATTTTCTGAATGCCGATATGGTCCCATGTGCCCCGCGCTATATTTTTTCGCTGCCCGGCCCGGCATGCCACCTGGCCGGCCGGCCAAAAGTGGCCTGACGGCGTTTTTGGCCAAAAAACGGCCATTTTGTGTCACGCCCACAGGGCTCAGGGAACAAGCTAGAGACACGCGGTTTGTTGCATGAACAAGTACGGAGGGGATACTAGTGCATAACGTTGGCCGATTTTTGATTTAGGTCCTGGACCGTTCAGGCGGCCGGCCCAAAGGAAGTCGGTCCAAATGGCCATTTTCGGAAAAGTTTCTAAGTCCCAACTCCACAGAAAATAGTCAAAAATAGGCCTAAATATGCTGTTTTGGGCCATATAGTGGGGCGCATATAAGGGTTATCGGGGTCTCTGAACACGATGAGCATAGTCGCAGCTCTGTGCGGTGCTGCTATCGTGCTGTACTATTACGCAGCAACCATAGCACGCTGTCTGTAGACTTACTGTAAACGGCTAAACATATGAAACTTGGTGAAAATTATGTCTGTAGTAAGGGGGAACTGTAGCTATGTTAGTTGGTGCACTCTCTAGCTTCCACCGTGCTGTATGTGCTGTCCCAAACACAGCACCGTCGATAACAAGTTATTCATTCGTCACTGGTATTTGAAATTCGGCATACAGATAGTTTAGGACATGACAAACTATTATAGATACGTTTTGTATACTTATTACGATGTTACTATGTGGTTGCGCTGCAGTAGAGTGCTGCTGAAGTATAGCACGGCCTATAACCAGCTACAGGTAAGTTGCAATCGTCCGAAGTTTTGCACTCAAGTGTGGCAGAGCATTGCAAATCGTGCCGTATGAGTTTCCTTCACCGACAGTAAAATTTGCATTTGCGTTGCAGTAGAGTGCTGCTGAAGTACAGCACGGCCTATAACTAGCTACAGGTAAGTTGCAATCGTCCGAAGTTTTGCACTCAAGTGTGGCAGAGCACTGCAAATCGTGCCGTATGAGTTTCCTTCACCGACAGTAAAGTTTGCATCTGGTTGCACTGCAGTAGAGTGCTGCTGAAGTACAGCACGGCCTATAACTAGCTACTGGTAAGTTGCAATCGTCCGAAATTTTGCACACAAGTGCGGCAGAGCATTGCAAATCATGCCGTATGAGTTTCCTTCACCGACAGTAAAGTTTGCATCTGGTTGCGCAGCAGTAGAGTGCTGCTGAAGTACAGCACGGCCTATAACTAGCTACAGGTAAGTTGCAATAGTCCGAAATTTTGCACACAAGTGCGGCAGAGCATTGCAAATCATGCCGTATGAGTTTCCTTCACCGACAGTAATGTTTACATCTGGTTGCGCTGCAGTTGAGTGCTGCTGAAGTACGGCGGAATTTTTAAAGTTTCTTTCACACAGCTTTAACGTTTTTGCTTTTTACTGAGAACCTTAAAAATGAAATAGGACAAGAATAAAAATGCTCCGGTGGAGCATGATAAATGCAATATGGGTGACACTGGGTTTTAAGCGGACAGAGGACTAGGTTTTAAAACGTTAATATGGGAGGGGCAGGTTGTAAATGCCAGGAGGACTAGGTTAAAAGCGCACTAATATGGACCAGCTTCGCTGAACCTGGGTTTACTTTAGGCGAAAAAAAGTGGGGGGAGCCCCCCCCCACTAGTGGAGGGGGAGGTCGAAAGTGGGGGGGAAAAAAATGGGCTAAAATGCCAAAAATACAGTATAAAAAGCCTGTTTTCTACATATACTGCTATAACTAAGATCAAAAGTGCACAAAAATTGAGTTTTAGCACCAAAAAAGACGATTTTTGACCAAAAAACCTAATTTGGTTTGGCATTTTCTGGGCACCTTAGGGTGAGTGGGGGGGAAGCCCAAAAAAGTGAGGGTGGGGCGGAGTGGGGGGGGGGGAAGAGGTCGAGTGGGGGGGGCGGAGAATGAGTGGTAGGGGGCGCCCCCCCGCCCCCCCAGTAAAGTAAACCCAGTGAACAACCCATATTCGCGATCACTCATGCTCCACTCCACATGACATACGAGTAATATCTACATTCTTCAGCTTTCAAAGCAAGCGGGACGATTTTGAAATATTAAAGCTTATTCCAAATAAACAATGCAGTTCTGATAGAAAGGTGTTCAAGGTGTTTTTTCTGCACTGTCAGCGCAGAATCTTGTGTTAAGTTGATGCGAAAAGCAGTTGACGTTATGTACGTGTATTATTAAGTTGTATAATAAGGAGCACGATCACATACTTGCAGGCCATGGTGACAAATCGTACAATTTTCCGAAGAACTGCCAATAGCAATATATAGCAAGCAGCAGCCGATAGAAACTCTGGACAGTTTTCGCGAATATGGGTTGTTCAGCGAAGCTGGTCCATATTAGTGCGCTTTTAACCTAGTCCTCCTGGCATTTACAACCTGCCCCTCCCATATTAACGTTTTAAAACCTAGTCCTCTATCCGCTTAAAACTCAGTGTCACGCCCATATTGCATTTTTCATGCTCCACCGGAGCTTTTTTCTTATTTTATATATATATGTATATATATATATATATATATATATATATATATATATATATATATATATATACAGCCACGAGATTTGATTTCTTTGATATCATCGTAAAATTCTCTATCTAACCAGGAACAATCGGTCCAACAAAATATTCCTTTGTACATACATACGTACAAACATAGTCGCCCAATTGCAAAAGCGTAGCAGTTGGTTGCCTTCAGCTTCTGATGATAGCTGGTCAAATCAATCATCAATCTAATCAATCAAGATAATCGAAAACCCGAACCGGTCCCTACAAAGGGGGCGGCGGAACGGGAGCAACACGAAGTTCCAGTTCCATTTCTCACAACGTTATGTATCAGCATCACATGCCAAAAACGGTTAGCATAAAACCCAACCATGACCAACAATCCATCTAGTACCCAGTTGGAAGTATTACAATTTTAAAAACAGTTTGCGAACGAATGCCTCAAAATTGTGCGGAGCTAAAAATTTATTCTTGTTGTAGGAATGTGTACACACACGTACAGTAAACTTAAATGAATCTTGTTTTGGTAAACAAAATCGTTGCACATAAATTTATTATCTATATATATACATATACACTTTTTAATATACACAATAATATTTAGAATTTACCAGCCAGCCTAAATCAGGTTTGCTGACTGGTTTAATAGTGTCACATCATAATAGTATCCTAAGCTTCTGAAGTTAGAGTAAGTTTAAAACTTGGAATAAAATAATTTCACCGAACTGTAAATAAAGCATTTCTTTCCTTTTTTCCATCCTTCAATCGAACCCGCTTCGCTTTTCGATTCGATACTATATATATGCTTACGAAATTTACGAACTTCATCAAAAAACATAGCTTTTTATTTATTAGATGATTTTAACATCAACTTTTGAAGTAGGTGAGTACATTTGTCTAGAGTGTGAATTCTAGGTCCGATAGAATTCCAGTTTTGTGCAGGCTACCTAAAAGGTTCATAGGATCACGTGAAAGAATTATACATTGCTTTACACATAAAATTTATTATTACAGTTCCTACGCAATAAAATTTATCATCAGGAGATTGCATCAGTCAATCAATCAATTCTACATTTCATCTGTTAACAAATGAGTAATTCCCTCCAATAATTTCTTTTCTTTTGCTTTTCGACTTTACAGCACTATCCACATGATCTAGGTCAAAAACGATTTTAGATCAAGAAAGTACGGCGAAGCTAGAAAGGTTTGAAGTTTCTGACCAAAAATCTGTAAAATTTGGAAATTGCTGGGCACCTCAAGGTAAGTAGGGAGGAGCAAAAGTGAGGGGGGTCTAGCGGAATGGGAACCAGAAAAGTGGGGACATGTCCGGCCAGATTATGTCTAGAGATGCAGCGGGGCCGCCACTACCGAGGCCGGGTCTTGGAAATTGTGGGTCCAAACTGAAAATTGACAAAAATTTTCCTAAAAATTCTAATTTTGCCATAACTTCTAGTTTACAAACGGTGACATTGTATTGTTGTTTGCATTCCAACCGGGGAGAAAACAAACGAATTGTAACACTTTGACCTATTTTTGACTTTCGAAAATTCGAAATGTTTGGTCAAGAAATGTCAAAATTACCAATTTTTTTAATTTTCGGCTCTGGTCAGGTTTTCTTTTTTCTTTCCGGCTTTCTTACTATTCAGACGGGGCCGGATTTTACCCTGATTTAGTCTCCTATATTATAGTAAAATTAGGTTACGTACCAACTTTTATTTTCCTTTTAATATATATACTTGGCATTTTTTAGGGGTTTGAAAATGGGGGGGGGGGAAGTGGGGGCTTCCGAAAAGTGGGGGGGGGGGGCGAGTCCAAGGTATAAAATACCAAAATTTTTAACGAAAAATTAGCATTTTTTAGGTAAAAACACAAAAAATGCTGTTTTTAAGCTTAAAATTAACTTATAAGTCCATAAATTAGCTAAAAATTCAGAAAATTTTTGAAAATTTGACCTCATACACCTAAATTTTCGACACTTTTGGGCGACCCCCAAAAAAGTGGGGGGGGGGGCTCCGAAAAGTGGAGTGGGGAACCGAAAAGTGGCCCCCCACCACCCCCCCCCCCACTAAAAAATGCCAGTAGTGTACTTTAGCTTTCCATGTTGCATTGAAGCATTGGAAATAATATTTTTAGTAAAATTTTAGAAATTAACTTTTGGCGGGCCTGTTTGCCAGGTCGCGGGTCGGACCGGGCGAAAAATTCTTCAGCGGACCGGGCCAGGCCGAGTCAAAAAAATCCGGCCCGTGCGCATCTCCAGCATATACTGTACACGTATTAGTCGTCGTAAGAGTAATTTCTTTCTGTTGATTTAATATCTCAAAACCGTGGGGATTCAATCAAAACGCTAGATGAAAAAGAGCAGTACGAACCGCTGTGATGCACATTTTGGTCCCAGGTATATACAACTAGAGAAAAATCTATCCTGTTTAAAGCTTGACACTTCTTTATCTTAGAAAACTCTTACATATATATCATTGAGTCTATTTGACTATAGCTCGCATTCGCTTACATAAATTCATGCCACCTACATGTGTCACCGCAAATTTGAATAAAACGGAATTTATATGTAAATTCCGCTTTATTTCAGGAATTATAGATAAAACACATGCTACTAAAAGCTGCTCTGCTTACCGTATACATGTATCGTATTCATCTACGTAACCTATGTATTATATATATATCTTATATATATATATATATATATATATATCATTTTTTAGCAAAACATCTAAAATTAACCTGAAACAGGTGACAAATGAATGCCCATTATAGGCGCCAGATGTAGCCCAAGTTGACTAATTGTGGTATATACCTTTTGAAGTTCCAACAGTGCACTTGAGTACTACGTAAATGAATGTACGCAATCCATTACCCTAGAGGCAGAAACGTTACATACAACAATCTCAGTTCCGCAGCTAGAAAAGCCGTCTGACTTAGTTCTTTTAAACCAATTTTTTTCACTGTCTTTTCCTTTAAGCCGCTTAAAACGGTTGTACAGGAATTGCCCCTGAGAATTTAATAAGGCAAGGGTTGCCGCAAAAATTAATCTTTAAAATTAAAATTAAAAATTATTAAAATCATTAAATTAAAATCAAAAAAATTAATTTAAATTAATTAACATTAATTAAAATTTAATTATTAAAACGCATTAAAATCATCATCATCATCATCATCACTCTAATCCCTGCTTTTTCATCTTCACCCTTTACCCAACACTTTCTCTAAGACTACGTAAGCCATCCGTAGGTACGCTGTCTGCTATGTAACCTAAAGCCACACCGCCTGCCTGAGAGTAAACAGAACTGAGCAGATAGCAGATATCTTCTACCCTGGGTTTCTTCCATTAGCTGTGTGCTAAAAAAATTCCCCCTCTCCGTTCAAGCATTTTTTCTGAAGCATATGTATAACTGTTCTTGTCCCAGAAAAAACCCTAAGTAATTTAATACACAAATACGTATATAGACGGAAATACGACTTTCAATGACCTTATCCCCGCCGCCTTTATTTACTGTTCCTCTCTTAAGGGGTTGGAGTGAAAGGAGGTGAACCTTAGCTTCAAAGATGGTCCTACTATATATACACCAAGCAGGGGAAATGGTTCAAAGGTTCCACTTCAAAAACGTGTTTGTTTAGGACCTCATACTGCTTAAATCAAGCTACATATCTGATCCCGAGTATTTTTCCTTGCTTTGCTAATGCAGTCTAATACAGACAGACGGGATAAGGCTAAGGCCTTACGTCGTATATACGTACGCATATAATTAGAAGCTTTTTCAACCATCCTGAGCCACATAGGGACACTTTCTTTGCCCACCCTATGAATTATTTACTTAGTTCAAGGCTTTCTCTTTGACCTAAATTCGGATGGAACCTACTTACCCAATCTCTTTGAGCCCCCCCTCGTCCCTCCCGATAAGGATGGGCGCGGGAAATAATCCCTCAAAAAACGTCACTCCTTTTTTCTTTGACGAAATGCCATAAACAGTGGGTAACGCTATCTATGCACGTACACGTATACATATATGGGTTTATGTAACTTAATGGCAGTTGCGGTATATATAGATCTGTTTTTTACAAAACATGTTGAGGCTCACGGCAAGAATTTTCTATCGGTTATAAGTATAAGCAAAAAACAAACTTACATATATTGTTAAATATATATTGCATATACGTTACGAGACTATTAACTAATAATTACAGGTCTGGCTTACTTCTGCTGGGGGGGGGCCCATGCGAGGAGCCCCCTATAAATTTCGACCTCCCCCCAAAACCCCCAAAATTGCCAAATTTTACCATTTTTACCCTAAAATTTCAAAAAAGTTTCCTGCTTCGCCGGATTTTTAACGGAATTTACACTATTTTAGCTTACGAAAATCTTAATTTTTAGCGATTTTTAGCAGTCTTTGACACAAAAAACTAAAAATCTGTTAACAAAATATGCCCATATTCGGTGAGCCCCCTCCATCAAGCCCCCCCCCCATATCGCCCTCCCCATAAATTTTGTTCTAGAAGTAAGCCAGAAGGTTTCACAAAACATATATAAGTTAAGTCAAACGTTTTCGCAGCCCCGAAATATCAGAAACGATTTAATCCCTAACGATCATGCGACATCCTAAGCGCCCTATATATAGCTATTGCGTAAGTGGACGATTATGCAGGGAAGCTGTAAAATTAACCCTAGGGCTAAATCTGTCTGCAAGTATGGTTGCGACAGATGACAGACAAGCGAAGTCATGCATTATCAGACCCGACTCATAAACTTAGACATACACAGAAATGACTTTAGGAAGCTGTTTTTTATTTTGTTAGGTTAATACTAAAGCTCTATAAGCTGCTGTTACTTGCTGTTACTAGGAATGAAACTTTTAAACTCTCTGGTAACCCAGAACCCAATGGGAGACACAATCACACTTATTTATCTTTATTTCTATTCCTATATATTTCAGGAACCGACCTACCAACAAATTTCTACTATATATATTATTTCGACACACATCCGTTCAATTTCCATCGAATATATATATAGTTGCTACGTATACTATTCAAAACCATAAACTCCTAAGAATCAATCAATCAATCAGATCAGAATCAACATGGGCCACTGCATTTCCTCAGTCAAAGGAAGGGGTGGAGGCTACAACAACGGACGACAATCTCAACCCCAGGCCCCCATGGGTGAGGCAGCGGCCCCCTCACCCCAGATCGCCCAGAACGGGATGGGGATGGGCACGGGGACAGGGACGGTCCGACTGACCCCTCGACGATCCTGCACCCCGGAACGGATCGCGGACAGGGCCTTTCTCCGGCTGGACGATGTGGAGGCCATCCGGCAGAGCTGGCAGCGGATCCACACGGACCGCAAGATTGGACAGAAGATATTCCTCCGGATCTTTGCCACCTATCCACAGCTGAAACAGTCCTTCAAACTCGAAGGTATAGATATATGTACAGTGGATGTACACATATATAATATGTAGCACTGTAGTAGGATAATTGGATATCAAAGAAGGTACCTTACTTACATCACATATCCATTTTCAGTCGAAATCCAAGCACTGTGAATTTGTGTCATTTTATAAAAAATACGTAATTTGTGGCTTTTTACTACAACAACTCTGTAAAACTTTCTCGTTGAAAACCATTAGCCTAAGTCCGTCTTACGGCCGTTTGCACCAAATGTGGTTAACCATTTGCTAACCATATGGTTAGTTGCTAACCAAGCGATTAACTAACCACCATTTGCTAACCATAACCATATGGTTAGCAAATGTTTAGCAGCAGCTTGAGGCGGGGCTTTTTTCAACCAATCAGATTACGCCGCTGCATTCGTTTATCCAATCAACAACATTAAAATTTTAAAAGGCTTCACTCAATATTAAACGCACTTTAGTGTCGTACCTATAACTATATGATTCCATCTTGTGACTTATGTCTACACGGAATGGAACTTTTTATAAAGTAGGTATAAAAATATTCGTGAGACTAAATCTATGCAATTGGTGAAAGACAACAGGCAAAGAGCAGCGACATCTTGTGATCAATTACACAAAAATTATAATTCGAATACAAATCCTTTTCAAGAACACTACCGATTTGAGCAATAGAAGGTATTTTTTAACTTTTCTTACCAACTTATCATCATACCAACGTGAATCACGTAAAAATATTGGATCATTTCAACATGTTATATATACTCCAACATGAACATACATTCTATTTATTCTTTCTAAGTTCGGTCTGTAATTTTCTTGCCAGAACGTGAAAATTTACTGCAAGTTCGTGGTTAACCCTGCTCAAGAGCAGGGTTAGCCAACCACATGTTAACCACTTGCTTAGCATTTGGTTAGCAAGTGGTTAAGTTAACCACGTTTGGTGCAAGATAGTTTGTGGTCAACTTCTAGTTAACCAAGTGGTTAGCAGCAGATCCGCTAACCATTTGGTGCAAACCAGTGTTAAATATTTCCGTCAGTTTTCAGAATAAAATTTCCATCATATTTCTCCTCCAGGTTAATTTCAGAAGTGAACCGCTCTGTTAACTCATTCCTAATTCATGTAAACTCGCCCATTATACGTCTGCGGTTTTTAGATATCCCAGCGGACAAATTGGACGAGGCGCCGGCCTTCATAAATCATGCAGAGGGCTGGGTCAGTTTCCTGAGCAGTATTGCCGGTAAGTTTCAACACCAGCAATTGGTTGGTATACTATCTATATGCGTACGGATATACGTATATATTTGTGCAGAGATACAAAGAGCGTACATTTTAGCGCATGCGCAGACTTTTCAATGTAAGCACACATAATATATACGTATGCAATTCCAGAATACAGAAACCAATCATACAGGGTCTTCTTTTGTGCTGTTCTCTCCCTCCCAGTTTGCTGCTAGAACTGAACAATTTGAGCACTATATACGTACTTTTACCTTACGTATATAGGCAGAAAGCAAACTAGATTTACTGCATTTCTGTCAATTATACAACACCACTTTAGACCAACAGTTGATTCACCTATGGTGCTGTAATTTTTGTCTCGTCGGTCAAACATTTTTGTTGATGATCTTTTTCAGGCTACGTGGGGGAGAGCGACTCAGAGCAGCACCTGTCCACTATCGCCCGACGCGTGGCTCGAGTCCACTCCAGGAAGGTCAAAAATGACCCATCCATCTTCAACCCCGAATACTGGCTCGTCTTTTCTCGATTTGCCGTCGATACAATCGAAGACCTCTATGCTCATTCAAGTTAGTATATACTTTGTGGCCTGAGTGGCTCAATCGGTAGAGTGGCGTTGGCCTAGACAGCCAAAGGTTGTGGGTTCCATCCCCACCATAGGCCCGAATTTTAAGGGTCGGAGGTGCTGTAGTGTCATTCTTCTTTCCTCCGTTTATTATCTTGTATTATAGTACACACTACACACACATGCGTATATACACGTAACATTCCGTTACACCAACTACGAACAAAGTAATCAGTTTATCAGAAGATTTTTCTTTGATAAACGTTCTGCAAGAGCGCATCGCGAAGACAGTTTCTGTTGCTAATCCCATGCGCAATATGCGATAGCAAATTTCTCACGACTTAATATCAATGTATACTCAGTAATCAGTACGTATATATATATATATACAAGAACAAAAAGTGCTCCTTCGTCGCATGTAAAATACATATGAGTCTTCGTAAGCAGGTTGTACATAAGCAAAAACTAGCCTGTAAAATACATATGAGTTCCGTAGGGAGGTTGTAAATTAAGGGAAACAAGTTGCAACCGCTTAACATATGAGCCTGTCCTACAACGAGGCTCATATTGGCGTATGTCATAATACGAATAATTTGCAGATATATATTTTACTTTTATACAAATATATACATACTGCATAAAGCTTTTCATTACAAATTGACCTTCACATAGCTTGTTGATCAGTCATTATAGTATGCATATGCTCAATACGGTACGCCATGAGGCGCTCTGACTCAGAGCCAAGTGGGAACGCATTCTGCGTGTGTAATGTGAAAGTGTTTCGAGAATGCATTAGGTGTACCGTGTACCACAGCGTATCGCGAAATATTAGGTGTGCCATAGTATTTCAGGAAACATCAGGTTGCATGTAAAGTTCAGCTTGAGCAGTCGTAGTTCACTTCTGTCCATTTCTTCTGGGCCACAACGTCTATTCATTTTTTCCGTAATGTGGATGAAGCTGAGGTTCTTTAATGAGGCTTTAATGTGGAATGCACTGTGACGCCAATATGAGCCTCGTTGTAGGACAGGCTCATATGTTAAGCGGTTGCAACTTGTTTCCCTTAATTTACAACCTCCCTACGGAACTCATATGTATTTTACAGGCTAGTTTTTGCTTATGTACAACCTGCTTACGAAGACTCATATGTATTTTACATGCGACGAAGGAGCACTTTTTGTTCTTGTTTTGTATTATTTTATATATGTACTGATTACCCAGATATACATTGATATTAAGTGGCCAGAAATTTGCTATCGCATATTGCGCATGGGATTAGTAACAGAAACTGTTTTCTGACGATGCGTTTGCAGCATCGTCTATCAAAGAAAAATCTTCTGAATAAACTGACCACTTTGTTCGTAGTTGGTGTAACGGAATGTTACTTCATACCGCATGTGAGTCAGCAGGCTATCAGTACTACGAGATAATAAACAGAGACACAACGAATGACACTACAGTACCTCCGACCTTTAAAATTCGGACCTATGGTGAGGATGGAACCCACAGCCTTGGCTGTCTAGGCCAACGCCACTCCTACCGATTGAGCCACTCAGGCCGCAAAGTATAGCCCAACTTGAATGAGCATGATGGCTCGGACCGTATGGACGTCAAATCGAGAAAAGACGAGCCAGTATTCAGGGCTTGAAGATGGATAATATTTTTGACCTTCCTGGAGTGGACTCGGAGCCACGCGTCAGGCGATAGATGGACAGGTGTCTGCTCTGAGTCGCTCTCCCCACGTAGCCTGAAAAAGATCATCAACAAAAATGTTTGACCGATGAGACAAAATTTACAGCACCATAGGTGAATCAACTGTTGGTCTAGAAGTGGTGTTGTATAAGTGACAGAAATGCAATACATCTAGTTTGCTTTCTGCCTATATACGTAAGGTAAAAGTCCGTATGCACAGTGCTCAAAGTGTTCAGTTCTAGCAGCAAACTGGGAGGGAGAGAACAGCACAAAAGAAGACCCTGTATGATTGGTTTCTGTATTCTGGAATTACTGCGCATGTATTATGTGGTAGCTACATTGAAAAGTCTGCGCATGCGCTAAAATGTACGCTCTTTGTATCTCTGTACAAGTATATCCGTATATCCGTACGCCTATAGATAGTATACCAACCAATTAGCTGGTGTTGAAACTTACCGGCAATATTGCCCGGAAACTGACCCAGCCACCTGCATGATTGCAGAAGGCCGGCGCTTCGTCGAATTTGTCCGCTGGGATATCTAAAAACCGCAGACGCATAATGGGCGAGTTTACATGAATTAGGAATTAGTTAACAGAGCGGTTCCACTACTGAAATTAACCTTATGAGAAATATGATGGAAACATTGCCCTGAAAACTGACGAGAAATATTTAACACTGGTTTGCACCAAGTAGGTTAGCGGATTCAAGCGGCCAACCACTTGGTTCAACTAGAAGTCGACCACAAACTATCTTGCACCAAACGTGGTTAACTTAACCACTTGCTAACCAGAAATGCTAAGCAAGCGGTTAATATGTGAATGCCGTAACCCTGCTCTTGAGCATGGTTAACCACGAACTTGCAGTAAATTTTCACGTTCTGGCAAGAAAATTACAGACCGCACCCAGAAAGAATAAATAGAATGTATGTTCATGTTGGAGAAACCCGGACACGATCCAGTTTTTATGTGATTCACGTTGGCAATATGACAAGTTGGTAAGAAAAGTTCAAAAATACCTTCAATTGCTCAAATCGGTAGTGTTCTTGAAAAGGATTTTGTATTCAAATGATAATTTTGTGTAATTGATCACCAGATGTCGTTGCTCTTTGCCTGTTGTCTTTCAGCAATTACGCATAGATTTAGTCTCACGAATATTGTTCATACCTACTTTATAAAAAGTTCCACCCCGTGTAGACAAAAAGTCACAAGATGGAATCATATAGTTATAGTTGCTACGACACTAAAGTGCGTTTAATATTGAGTGAAGCCTTTTAAAATTTTAATGTTGTCGATTGGAGCTAAACGAATGCAGCGGCGCTAATCCGATTGGTACTGAAAATGGTTCTGCTTGGCAAGATGGTGGTTGAATCGCTGATTTGCTAACCATATGGTCATGGTTAGCAAATGGTGGTTAGTTAATCAAGCTTGGTTAGCAACTAACCATATGGTTAGCAAATCGATAACTACATTTGGTGCAAACGGCCGTAAGACGGACTTAGGCTAATGGTTTTCAACGAGAAAGTTTTACAGAGTTGTTGTAGTAAAAAGCCACAAATTACGTATTTTTTATAAAATGACACAAATTCACAGTGCTTGGATTTCGACTGAAAATGGATATGTGATGTAAGTAAGGTACCTTCTTTGATATCCAATTATCCTACTACAGTGCTACATATTATATATGTGTACATCCACTGTACATATA